>JAYESA010000878.1:0-84459 GCA_036927795.1 Iris macrosiphon | reverse complement strand
TATATATATATATATATATATATATATATATATATATATATATATATATATATATATATATATATATATATATAATATATATATATATATATATATATATATATATATATATATATATATATATATATATATATATATATATATATATATATATATATATAATAAATTGAAAGACAGAGCAGGAATGTAAATATACATATACATATATATATGTTGTATTATCCAGCATAATTTTATAATATACATATAGAATATTTATATAAATATATGTATACATATATTTATATATACTACATATATATAATTATATATGTATATATATATATATATATATATATATATATATATATATATAAAACAGAATTAAAGATGCATATAATGCATATAAAACAGAATTATATATATATACTATAATATAATAGTTATTATATAATATATATAACATATACATAATATGTTATATATAAGTATGTATGTATATATATATACATAGATATATATTTATACATAATATATACATAATATATATTGATAATAATATATATATACAGTATAAATATACTGTATATACACAATATATAATAGTATAATATATAGTATATATTATAATACATATATATATATAATATATACATATATATATACATAGATACACTCATATACTTATAACTATGTATTTTTGTATTATACAGGTATTTTATACCTTACAGGGAACAGGGGGGGGCCCACTGCTGGTCGTCGGCGGGAGGACGACGGCGGAGGTGGCTGGCCGGAGGAGCGGCAGCAACAGCAGTTGCTGCCAGCAATAGCAGCAGCAGCTTGTGGAGGCTACGGCGGCGGCTGCGGCGGAGGTGGCGGCGGTGCAGGGTGGGGGATCGACGGAGGAGAGGGTGGCGGTGAGGTTGGTGGTGAGGTTGGTGGTGGGTGGCGAGGGTCTACGGTGGCGGTGGTGGCGGCTGGAGGTGGTCGGAGTGAAGGGGGGTGACTGCTAGGGTTAGGGGCTAAGGGTGCTGCGGGGGTAAGGGCGGCCGGAGGGAGAGTCGTGGGGCAGTGAGAGGGTGGTGGTCCGGTAGAGGGGGTCGGGGCGAGTCGAATGGTGGGGGGGGTGGTGGTGGTGCACGGTGGCCGGGGGGCGGTGGTGGGAGTGGTTCGGGTGGGTGGTGGCTGTGGTTGAGGGTGTTGGGGAGTAAGGTTTGCGGGGGCTGCCCACGGCGGAGCAGGCGGCCGGAGGTGGTGGGGCTTGGCCGGAGGGGAGGTGGGGAGTTGGCGAGGGCTTCGCCGGTGGTGAGGTCGGAGGCGGTGGCCGGGAGGTGGCCTGAGGGAGGAGGTGTAGGTTTGAAGAGAGGGGGGGTTTGTTTATATAGGTTTTAGGAGTGTCATTTTGGTAAATAGGGGGAAGTTTTAGGTCATTTAGGTATTTAATTTTTTGGATATTTTTAGCTGATATTTCCAGCTATATTTAGTGCCACATGTAGGGATTAGGGTTGCTAGACAATGAGGTTATGCCACCTCATATGAATTTTGCATAAAAACCCTTAAACTTTCACAAATTGCATAAAAGTCCTAAAAATTGGTATTTTGCATAATTTTGCAATTTCTCTGATTTAAAACACGGATTCCTAGAAATACTGAATTATACAGAATAAGGGGGAAAGCTGGGGAAATGTCTTGGGAGTGTGGGGGTGAGCCTGGGCAGGGGTTGGGCCTGGTTTCTGAGTGATACAGATCACCGTATTTATTATTTAATAAATACTGCGCACGATGTTCACTAATTATTTAGGGGCAGGTTAGGGTCATAATTTTTCTACGGTGTCAATACACTAATTGTAGTATAATTAGAGTAGAATATTATCGTATTTTTGTTTGGGTAATAACTGGTGCAGGTTGTGGCCTCAAATCTCTAGGGGTACAAAGATGGGTAAAGAGCAGAAAATTAAATAGGAAATAAATACGGACTTTTGTAATGATATTTGTGCGTCTCAAACGAGGCTCAAAATAAAGCATCTGTAAGTTGCACAAAATTCAGGAAAATAGTCTAACCTGACTAGGACAGGTATGTGAAACTTGTTTGGGTTGAACAACTAGTGCAGTGTTCTAATTAAAGGTGTAAAGGACAGGTGTACAAATCAATAGGATATGTAAGCAGAATAAAATTTTAAAAAAAGTTGCAATAATTCTAATTAACTAAAATAATCTAAATTACTAAAATCTGGTCGAGGAGTTTACAATCTACCCTCTTAGAATTATTTCGTCCTCAAAATAAAAACAGACATATAATGAGAATGAAAGATTGATATGAGAACTGAAGGTTGGTGAGAAATATCAGGACATACCCTGGTTTGGAAATAGATGGGGGTAACGCTGTCGAATATCCTCTTCTCGTTCCCAGGTTGATTCATCTGGTGCATGATGTCTCCATGCAACATGAACTAGAGGGATAGTCTGGCCTCGCAATACTTTTTCGCTTCGGTCCAGGATCTCTACAGGCTCCTCCTGGTATGATAAGCTCGGGCCGATGGTGATCTCAGAATAGTCCAGCACATGACTCGGGTCTGGAATGTACCTCCTCAGCTGAGATACGTGGAAGACGTCATGTACTCATTCCAAGGTCTGAGGTAGAGCTAGCCTGTAAGCAACTTCTCCGACGCGATCCAACACATCGAAGGGTCCGATTTACCTCGGACTCAGCTTTCCTCTTCCTCCAAATCTGATAGTTCCTCTGGTGAGTGAGATCTTCAAGAACACATGCTCTCCTACTTGGAATTCTAGAGGTCGTCGATGAATGTTGGTCCATTGCTTCTGTCTGTCTTGTGCAGCTCGGAGGTGTCCCTGGATCTTCTTTACTTTCTCCACCGTACGAACAATCAGTTCTGGTCCCAAGATCTGTCTCTCGCCTACATCGCTCCAGCATACTGGGGAACGATATTTCCTTCCATACAAAGCTTCAAAGGGAGCCATTTGAATGCTTGATTGATAGATGTGGTTGTAGAAAAATTCTACCAGGTGTAGATGATCTTCCCATGATCCGCTGAAATCAAGCATGCAGGCTCTCAGCATATCTTCTAGGGTCTGGATGGTGCGCTCTGACTGGCCATCTGTCTGCGGATGATATGAGGTGCTGAACTTGAGGCGGGTACCAAGACTCTCTTGCATACTTCGCCAAAAGTAGGATGTAAACCTCTTATCCCGGTCAGATATTATGCTGACTGTTACTCCATGCAGACGCACGATCTCCTTCATGTACATGTCCGCCAAAACTTCTGTAGATTGTCCGACTCTGAAAGGTAGGAAATGAGCAGCCTTGGTGAGTCTGTCTACAATCACCCATACAGCATTACGACCACTAGGACTTCTTGGGAAGCCCGTAACAAAGTCCATCGTAATGTGTTCCCATTTCCACTCGGGTATTGGGAGGGGTTGAAGTAGACCGGCAGATCTCTGATGCTCAGCCTTGACTTGCTGACACACCAGGCACTTGGCCACAAAGCGTGCTATCTCTCGTTTTATTCTATGCCACCAGTAATATTATCGCAGATCTCTGTACATCTTTGTGCCTCCTGGATGTATAGAGTATGTTGAGCTATGAGCTTCTGACATCAGCTCCTTACGAAGTTCTCCATTTGGAACATAAAGACGATCACCACATCTTAGAGTCCCATCTTCGTGTATGCGACATCCTGTCTGGATTCCAGCTTCTGTTCTTTGTCGAAGCCTCTGAAATCTTGCATCTGTTGGTAGAGCAGCTTTGATTCTTTCCACCAAGGTTGATTGCAGCTGGTAGTTTGATAATTGGCCTTCAGTTCCTGGCATAATGACCTCTATTCCCAACTTTTCTAGATCTCTTAATAGACCTGGTTGGGTGATCATAAAGAATGCCGAGGGTCTTCTGCTTAGAGCATCGGCTACTACATTAGCCTTCCCAGGATGGTACTGCAGATCGATCTCGAAATCCGTCATCACTTCGAGCCATCGTCTTTGTCTCAGGTTTAAGTCTTTCTGAGTGTAGACATATTTCAAGCTCTTGTGATCGGTGAAAATCTCCACTCGTTCGCCGTATAGATAGTGTCTCCATAGCTTCAGGGCGAAGATGACTGCGGCAAGCTCCAGGTCGTGAGTGGGGTAATTCTTCTCATGAGTCCTCAGTTGTCTTGAGGCATAAGCTACAACCTTCTCATGTTGCATTAAGACACAACCAAATCCTTTTTCGGATGCATCGCTATAGATTACGAAACCTTCGGATCCAGATGGTATAGTCAAGATGGGGGCTGTAGTCAGACGCTTCTTCAGCTCATCAAAAGCTTTCTGACATTCCTCAGACCATATGAACTCCTGCTCCTTGCGGGTAAGATGGGTAATCGGCTCCGCGATTCTTGCAAAGTTTTCTACGAACCTCCGATAATATCCGGCAAGTCCTAGAAAGCTTCTCACCTCTGAGACGTTGGTCGGGGTTGGCCATGTCTCTACAGATGAAATCTTTGCTGGGTCCACCGAGATGCCTTCTCCTGTGATAACGTGTCCAAGAAAAGTGACACGATCAAGGAAGAACTCGCACTTGCTCATCTTAGCATAAAGGCTCTCCCGTCTCAGCGTTTCTAGCACCAGTCTCAAGTGCTCTTCATGCTCCTCGTGGCTCTTTGAATACACCAGAATGTCGTCAAGGAAGACTACCATGAACTGGTCCAGATATTGATGGAAGACTCTGTTCATCAGGTTTATGAATACGGCAGGGGCATTAGTTAGTCCAAACGGCATCACCAGGAACTCGTAATGACCATAACGAGTCCTAAATGCTGTCTTTGGAATATCTTCTCTCCGTACCTTGACCTGATAATAGCCTGATCTCAAGTCTATTTTTGAGAATACCATGGCTCCTGTCAGTTGATCGAACAGATCGTCAATCCGCGGCAAGGGGTATTTGTTTTTGATTGTCAAAGAGTTGCGGGCTCTGTAATCAATACACATTCGATATGTCCCATCCTTCTTTGGTACAAACAGCACTGGTGCTCCCCCAGGGTGATGCACTAGGACGAACAAATTTCTTGATCTGTAGTTCCTCCAGTTGAAGCTTCAGCTCGTCAAGCTCCTTCTTCGCCAGTCGATACACATTTGAGGATACCGGTGCAGCTCCGGGTATCAGCTCAATAATGAACTCTACTTCTCTGTCAGGTGGTAGACCTGGCAATTCCTCCGAAAATACTTCCTCGAACTCTGCTATAATTGATGGAAGGGCTGTCTCCATCGCCATGTAGGCTCTAGGAGTCTGGCCTACTCCTTGCTCGATGGTGCCTCGTACGTATTCGAACTCCGGGTGACCTGGGGGTCTAAAGATAATACTTCCCTTTCGGCAGTCTAGGATAGCATTGTTCTGGCTTAGCCAGTCCATGCCTAGGACAACGTCAAAATTTGGCATTGGGAGTACCAAAAATCGCGCTCTTAGTCCTCTACTACAAACAACTACCGGGCATGTTTCAATAATGTTGGTAACTGGAACAATGCCTCCTCCAGTAAGTATTTTCCAACACTTAGGCAGTGGGGAAGTGGCTAGTTTGTGCGTGGCTACGAAGGTACTAGATATGAATGACAGTGTAGCCCCAGAATCGAATAATGCGGTTGCAGGTAATGATGCAACTAAAATAGTACCTGTGATGGTTTCACCTTCTGGCTCTTCTGCAACTGCAGTTAAAGCAAAGGCTTGCCCGTGCCTTTGTCCTCCAGATTGTTGTCTGACTTTGTTGAATTGGGCCTCCTGAGTGGGCAGGGGTGCTTGTCTCTGATATCCTCCAGATGTTGAGAGTAGCATCTTCTGGGCCTGTGCTCCTGGCTTCTGCCCGTGCTGAGGTGCTGTATCTTTGCGTTGTGGGCAGTCTCTGGCCATATGCTGACCAGCTCCACATACTAGGCATAATCCTAGCCTCTTTCTACAGTCATTGGCAAAATGTCCCTTTTTGCCACAAAAGTGACAACTCGGGAGCTCATTCTTCTGGTAGGGTCCCGTCGTCTGCTGCGTCTGATTTTGTGGACGGCGGATAGGTCCTCCTGCTCCTTGCTAGTTTTTGGCCGGGAAGGTTGGATTAAAGCGTCTTGTTCCTCGGCCAATTGCTTCTTGCACCCTTGCTTCTGTAAGAACCTCATCGTAGGAGATCCTCGACTGCGCCATCGTATATCTCTGGAGCTCTAGGGTGAGGCCGCGGTGGAATCTCTTGGCCTTCTCCAGCTCGTTCGATATCAGCATGGCACCGAATCGACTCAGTCGGCAGAATTCTGCATCGTAAGCATCGACGGACATGTTCCCTTGTTCCAGGTGCAGGAACTGGGAATATAGGGCATCTCGGATTGTTGCGGGGAAGTACTTGGCATTGAAATGCTCCAAGAATTGTTCCCAAGTCTGGTCTTTACCGACGCTGCGCTCTATGGATTCCCACCAGTGATGGGCGTTGCCGAGGAGTTGGGCCCTCACGGCGGTCATCCATAGGTCGGGGGAGAGTTGTGAGCCTTCCAGCAGCATTTCGGTGTTGGAGATCCAGTCTGAGATCTCCTCTGGGATTTCGCTGCCTTTAAAGGTTCTCGGGCTCATCTGGTGGAAACCTCGGACTGTGCCCACTAGTTGGACAGGTGCTGGTGCCGAGGCAGTAGTTCTCTCCAAAGCCGTCATCAAGGTCTGCCTCAAGGCTTTAGTCTGTTTCCACTGAGACTGTCTCAGGGCTTCAGTCTGTTGCCATTGAGTCTGCAACATAGCTTGGAGGTACTGGAACATTTGAGACTGTCCCTCAGGTTGGGGCATCAGAGCAGGAAGGGCTGGAGGTGGAGGCAAAGGTGTCTCCGCCTGGGGTGTTGTCTCCAGGGTAGAGTTCTGATGATTGTACGGGGTTCCTTGGACACTTGCGAGGGGTCTGTTGCTTGGTCAGCCCCATCATTTGCAGGTTTCCCGGGAATGTCCATATTTCTGAAGAAAATGGAATAATTAGAAAAATATGAAAGAATGATAATAAATGATAATCAAGCAGGATGCAATAAAAAAATATTTAAGGATGGTGTCAGTGTGGATGAGACCTAGTGTTCCTGTCCTATTGCAGGCTTGCTGGGCATGTCATCATACCACTAGCAATAAATTAGAGAGGACCTGCATGGGCTACCACTAAAACCATGTCACGCCCCAGTCCCAAAATGTCAGGAACTAGGCCACGTGTCATTGGCCAGCTGACACGTCACTAAGGGTTAATCCATATTAATGGACCCAAAGGAACGTGCTACGCTGTCCTAAAATACTACAAGTCTAATACAGGTAAAATCTATCTCATCCACAACAAAATGTCAGAAAATAAGGGCTGAATATATATTAAGCTTAGTCTGATAAAGTCATAGTACATCTGATGGGAACAAGCCCGTAACAAAAGCTAATAATAGCGCAGAAAAATAAGATAGACTAAGTAGCGTCTATCTGGGGAAAACAGCTCCATCTCCAGGTAAGCAAGCCTCTAGGTCCAGGCAGACTCTGAGGGTGTCTCCTCTAACTCCTCCTCGGTAGCACACCTAGTCTCCTGATCAGGTCCGTACACCGTGGGGTAGAAAGCCTCGTCTAAATCTGGCAGGAAACCAGGTCCTCAGTGGGACATAACAAGATACAGAAAATGACATGCCATGTATGTAAATACTGAATAATAAATAAATAAACACAGGGTGCTAACCATCTAAGTGAAATGCAAATAAAGACCTTGTAGTACGCATAAGAATGTGTCGGCTAGACATATGCTGACTTAATTCACCAATCGTGGTGACTGGCTAGTATATGTGTCATATGCTCCCTGACTCAAGGGCACTCTGCAATCGACCATCATGGTACGAAGGTATAACAATATAAGGAGGGGGTGTCCCATACGTCTACTAGTTATCTTTTCCACCCAATGTAACTAAATGTCAAGTCGTACTTTTTTTGATTTTTATGCTAAGCCGTAATGCAGGTCATACGTACTGGTAGCTAATCAAATACGCAGCGCACATCCCAATGTGTAATGCAACCTTGTTGCATGTTCCCGTGACAGGGTCTAGGAGAATATTAAGATATCCTCACAGTTGTTTTGGTAAGTCTGTAAACTAAGTTAATTACGCTACGTGTCAACGTGTCTGTTGACTGTACCCAAGGCAAACTCAAGTACTCATATTCATAAGAAATTCAGGAACAATAACATAAAACATTATTTGAATTTAAACAGTAAACTTGGCAAGGTATACTTGCCTACTCCCTGATAGTATTGAAATCCTGATCTCACAGTCAGGTTTGAAGGTTCTTGTGACAGGGGGTCACTGGCTGAGCTGGAGATATTCTCTGTTAAAACATACAGGGTTCGTGAATATCATGGGTATAATATAAAAGTCCATACATATATATACTTATATACATATATGATAATATATATATAATATAAGATACACATATATATATAGAGTATATATATTCATAGAGGTATAGTATATAATATATATATATATATAACATTATAAATGTATATATATACATAGATATATATATATGAACAGAAAGTGCAGAATGTAAATATATATATATATTTTTCTACTGTATTTATACAGTACTATATTATATAGTATATATTATAGATAATATATATATATAGATATATATATATACATATATATATATATATATATATATATATATATATATATATATATATATATATATATTATCTATAATATATATTATCTATAATATATATATATATATTATCTATAATATATATCTATATATATATCTATATATATATACATATATATATATATATATATATATATATATATATATATATATATATAATAAATTTAAAGACAGTGCAGGAATGTAAATATACATATACATATATATATGCTGTATTATCCAGCACCATATTATATATAGTATAGATAATATATACATATATATATATATATATATATATATATATATATATATATATATATATATATATATATATATATATATATATATATATATATATATATATATATATATATATACGTACATATATATATATACGTACATATATATATATATATATATAATAAATTGAAAGACAGAGCAGGAATGTAAATATACATATACATATATATATGCTGTATTATCCAGCACCATATTATATATAGTATAGATAATATATATATATATATATAATAAATTGAAAGACAGAGCAGGAATGTAAATATACATATACATATATATATGCTGTATTATCCAGCATAATTGTATAATATACATATAGAATATATATATAAATATATGTATACATATATTTATATATACTACATATATATATTTATATATGTATATATATATATAAAACAGAATTAAAGATGCATAGTATATATATATACATATATATATATATACTATAAATATAATAGTTATTATATAATATATATAACATATACATAATATGTTATATATAAGTATGTATATATATATACATAGATATATATTTATACATAATATATACATAATATATATTGATAATAATATATATATACAGTATAAATATACTGTATATATACAATATATAATAGTATAATATATAGTATATATTATAATACATATATATATATATAATATATATATATATACATATATATATACATAGATACACTCATATACTTATAACTATGTATTTTTGTATTATACAGGTATTTTATACCTTACAGGGGAACGGGGGGGGGGGGGGGGAGGACACTAATGGTCGCCGGCGGGAGGACGACGGCGGAGGTGGCGGTGGCTGGCCGAAGGAGCGGCAGCAGCAGCAGTTGCTGCCAGCAGCAGCAGCTTGTGGAGGCTACGGCGGCGGCTGCGGCGGAGGTGGCGGCGGTGCAGGGTGGGGGATCGACGGAGGAGAGGGTGGCGCTGAGGTTGGTGGTGGTGGCGGGGGTCTACGGTGGCGGTGGTGGCGGCTGGAGGTGGTCGGAGTGAAGGGGGGTGACTGCTAGGGTTAGGGGCTAAGGGTGCTGCGGGGGTAAGGGCGGAGGGAGAGTCGTGGGGCGGTGAGAGGGTGGTGGTCCGGTAGAGGGGGTCGGGGCGAGTCGAATGGTGGGGGTGGTGGTGGTGCACGGTGGCCGGGGGCGGTGTTGGGAGTGGTTCGGGTGGTGGTGGCTGTGGTTGAGGGTGTTGGGGAGTAAGGTTTGCGGGGGCTGCCCACGGCGGAGCAGGCGGCCGGAGGTGGTGGGGCTTGGCCGGAGGGGAGGTGGGGAGTTGGCGAGGGCTTCGCCGGTGGTGAGGTCGGAGGCGGTGGCCGGAGGTGGCTGAGGGAGGAGGTGTAGGTTTGAAGAGAGGGGGGGTTGGTTTATATAGGTTTTAGGGAGTGTCATTTTGGTAAATAGGGGGAAGTTTTAGGTCATTTAGGTAATTTAATTTTTTGGGATATTTTTAGCTGATATTTCCAGCATATTTAGTGCCACATGTAGGGATTAGGGTTGCTAGACAATGAGGTTATGCCACCTCATATGAATTTTGCATAAAAACCCTTGAACTTTCACAAATTGCATAAAAGTCCTAAAAATTGGTATTTTGCATAATTTTACAATTTCTCTGATTTAAAACACGGATTCCTAGAAATACTGAATTGTACAGAAATGAGGGGGAAAGCTGGGGAAATGTCTTGGGGAGTGTGGGGGTGAGCCTGGGCAGGGGTTGGGCCTGGTTTCTGAGTGATACAGATCACCGTATTTATTATTTAATAAATACTGCGCACGATGTTCACTAATTATTTAGGGGCAGGTAGGGATATAATTTTTCTACGGTGTCAATACACTAATTGTAGTATAATTAGAGTAGAATATTATCATATTTTTGTTTGGGTAAAACTGGTGCAGGTTGGGCCTCAAATCTCTAGGGGTACAGAGATGGGTAAAGAGCAGAAAATTAAATAGGAAATAAATACGGACTTTTGTAATGATATTTGTGCGTCTCAAACGAGGCTCAAAATAAAGTATCTGTAAGTTGCACAAAATTCAGGAAAATAGTCTAACCTGACTAGGACAGGTATGTGAACTTGTTTGGGTTGAACAGCTAGTACAGTGTTCTAATTAAAGGTGTAAAGGACAGGTGTACAAATCAATAGGATATGTAAGCAGAATAAAATTTTAAAAAAAGTTACAATAATTCTAATTAACTAAAATAATTCTAAATTACTGAAATCTGGTCGAGGGAGTTTACAGATAGTCTGGCATCGCAACACCTTCTCGCTACGATCCAGGATCTCTACGGGTTCCTCCTGGTACGATAAGCTCGGGCCGATGGTGATCTCTGAATAGTCCAGCACATGACCCGGGTCTGGAATGTACCTCCTCAGCTGAGATACATGGTAGACGTCATGCACTCCTTCTAAGGTCTGAGGTAGAGCTAGCCTGTAAGCAACTTCTCCGACGCGTTCCAACACATCGAAGGGTCCAATTTACCTTGGACTTAGCTTTCCTCTTCCTCCAAATCTGATTGTTCCTCTGGTAGGTGAGATCTTCAAGAACACATGCTCTCCCACTTGGAACTCTAGAGGTCGTCGATGGATGTTGGCCCAGTGCTTCTGTCTGTCTTGTGCAGCTCGTAGGTGTCCCTGGATCTTCTTTACTTTCTCCACCGTACGAACAATCAGTTCTGGTCCCAAGATCTGTCTCTCGCCTACATCACTCCAGCATACTAGGGAACGACATTTCCTTCCATACAAAGCTTCAAAGGGAGCCATTTGAATGCTCGCTTGATAGCTGTTGTTGTAGGAAAATTCCACCAGGTGTAGATGATCTTCCCATGATCCGCTGAAATCAAGCATGCAGGCTCTCAGCATATCTTCTAGCGTCTGGATGGTGCGCTCTGACTGGCCATCTGTCTGCGGATGATACGAGGTACTAAACTTGAGGTGGGTACCAAGACTTTCTTGCATACTTCGCCAAAAGTAAGATGTAAACCTCGTATCCCTGTCAGATATTATGCTGACTGGTACTCCGTGCAGACGCACTATCTCCTTCATGTACATGTCCGCCAAGACTTCTGTAGATTGTCCGACTCTGAAAGGTAGGAAATGGGCAGCCTTGGTGAGTCTGTCTACGATCACCCATACAGCATTACGACCACTGGACTTCTTGGGAAGCCCGTAACAAAGTCCATCGTAATGTGTTCCCATTTCCACTCGGGTATTGGGAGGGGTTGAAGTAGACCGGCAGATCTCTGATGTTCAGCCTTAACTTGCTGACACACCAGGCACTTGGCCACAAAGCGTGCTATCTCTCGCTTCATTCCATGCCACCAGTAATATTGTCACAGATCTCTGTACATCTTTGTGCCTCCTGGATATATGGAGTACGTTGAGCTATGAGCTTCTGTCATCAGTTCCTTACAAAGTTCTCCATTTGGAACATAAAGACGATCACTACATCTTAGAGTCCCATCTTCGTGTATGCGACATCCTGTCTGGATTCCAGCCTTTGTTCTTTGTCGAAGCCTCTGAAATCTTGCATCTGTTGGTAGAGCAGCTTTGATTCTTTCGACTAATTTTGATTGCAGCTGGTAGTTTGCTAATTGGCCGTCAATTCCTGGCATAATGACCTCTATACCCAACTTTTCTAGATCTCTCAGTAGACCTGGTTGGGTGATCATAAAGAATGCCGAGGGTCTTCTGCTTAGAGCATCAGCTACCACATTTGCCTTCCCAGGATGATACTGCAGATCGATCTCGAAATCCGTCATCACTTCGAGCCATCGTCTTTGTCTCAGGTTTAAGTCTTTCTGAGTGTAGACATATTTGAGGCTCTTGTGATCGGTGAAAATCTCCACTCGTTCGCCGTATAGATAATGTCTCCATAGCTTCAGGGCGAAGATGACTGCGGCAAGTTCCAGGTCGTGAATGGGGTAATTCTTCTCATGAGTCCTCAGTTGTCTTGAGGCATAGGCTACAACCTTCCCATGTTGCATTAAGACACAACCAAATCCTTTTCAGGATGTATCGCTATAGATTACGAAACCTCCGGATCCAGATGGTATAGTCAAGATGGGGGCTGTAGTCAGACGCTTCTTCAACTCATTAAAAGTTGTCTGGCATTCCTCAGACCATATGAACTCCTGCTCCTTGCGGGTAAGACGTGTAATTGGCTTCGCGATTCTTGCAAAGTTTTCTACGAACCTCCGGTAATATCCGGCAAGTCCTAGAAAGCTTCTCACCTCTGAGACGTTGGTCGGAGTTGGCCATGTCTCTACAGATGAAATCTTTGCTGGGTCCACCGCGATGCCTTCTCCTGTGATCACGTGTCCAAGAAAAGCGACACGATCAAGGAAGAACTCGCACTTTCTCATCTTAGCATAAAGGCTCTCCCGTCTTAGCGTCTCTAGCACCAGTCTCAAGTGCTCTTCATGCTCCTCGTGGCTCTTTGAATACACCAGAATGTCGTCGATGAAGACTACCACGAACTGGTCTAGATATTGGTGGAAGACTCTATTCATCAGGTTCATGAATATGGCAGGTGCATTAGTCAGTCCAAATGGCATCACCAGGAACTCATAATGACCATAACGAGTCCTGAATGCCATCTTTGGAATATCTTCTCTCCGTACCTTGACCTGATGATAGCCTGATCTCAAGTCTATTTTTGAGAATACCACGGCTCCTGTCAGTTGATCGAACAGGTCGTCAATCCGCGGCAAGGGGTATTTGTTTTTGATTGTCAAAGCGTTGAGGGCTCTGTAATCAATACACATTCGATATGTCCCGTCCTTCTTTGGTACAAACAGCACTGGTGCTCCCCAGGGTGATGCACTAGGACGAACAAATCCCTTGATCTGTAATTCCTCCAGTTGAAGCTTCAGCTCGTCAAGCTCCTTCTTCGCCAGTCGGTATACGTTTGAGGATACCGGTGCAGCTCCAGGTATCAGCTCAATAATGAACTCTACTTCTCTGTCAGGCGGTAGGCCTGGCAACTCCTCCGGGAATACGTCTTCGAACTCTGCTACAATTGATGGAAGTGCTGTCTCCATCGCCATGTAAGCTCTAGGAGTCTGGCCTACTCCTTGCTCGATGGTACCTCGTACGTATTCGAACTCCGGGTGACCTGGGGGTCTAAAGATAACACTTCCCTTTCGGCAGTCTAGGATAGCATTGTTCTGGCTTAGCCAGTCCATGCCCAAGACAACGTCGAAATTTGGCATTGGGAGTACCAAAAATCGCGCTCTTAGCCCTCTACTACAAACGACTACCGAGCATGTTTCAATAATGTTGGTAACTGGAACAATGCCTCCTCCGGTAAGTATCTTCCAACACTTAGGTAGTGGGGAAGTGACTAGTTTGTGCATGGCTACGAAACTACTAGATATGAATGACAGTGTAGCCCCAGAATCGAATAATGCTGTTGCAGGTAATGATGCAACTAAAATGGTACCTGTGATGGTTTCACCTTCTGGCTCTTCTGCAACTGCAGCTAAAGCAAAGGCCTGCCCGTGCCTTTGTCCTCCAGATTGTTGTCTGGCCTTGTTGAATTGGGCCTCCTGAGTGGCCAGGGGTGCTCCTCTCTGATATCCTCCAGATGTTGAGGGTAGCATCTTCTGGGCTTGTGCTCCTGGCTTTTGCCCGTGCTGAGGTGCTGCATCTTTGCGTTGTGGGCAGTCTCTGGCCATATGTTGGCTAGCTCCACATACTAGGCATAATCCTAGCTTCTTTCTGCAGTCATTGGCAAAATGCCCCTTCTTGCCCCAAAAGTGACAAGTCGGGAGCTCCTTCTTCTGGTAGGGTCCCGTCGTCTGCTGCGTCTGATTTTGTGGACGGCGGATAGGTCCTCCTGCTCCTTGCTGGTTTTTGGCCGGGAAGGTTGTATTCGGGCGTCTTGTTCCTCGGCCAATTGCTTCTTGCACCCTTGCTTCTGTAAGAACCTCATCGTAGGAGATCCTCGACTGTGCCGTCGTATATCTCTGGAGCTCTAGGGTGAGGCCGTGGTGGAATCTCTTGGCCTTCTCCAGCTCGTTCGGTATCAGCATGGCACCGAATCGACTCAGTCGGCAGAACTCTGCATCGTAGGCATCGACGGACATGTTCCCTTGTTCCAGGTGCAGGAACTGGGAATATAGGGCATCTCGGACTGTTGCGGGGAAATACTTGGCATTGAAGTTCTCCAAGAATTGTTCCCAAGTCTGGTCTTTGCCGACGCTACGCTCTATAGATTCCCACCTGTGATGGGCGTTGCTGAGGAGTTGGGCCCTCACGGCGGTCATCCATAGGTCGGGGGTAAGTTGTGAACCTTCTAGAAGCATTTCTGTATTGGAGATCCAATCTGAGATCTCCTCTGGGGTTTCGCTGCCTTTAAAGGTTCTCGGGCTCATCTGGCGGAAACCTCGGACTGTGCCCACTGGTTGGACAGGTGCTGGTGCTGGGGCAGTGGTTCTCTCCAAGGCCGTCATCAAGGTCTGTCTAAAGGCTTCAGTCTATTGCCACTGAGACTGTCTCAGGGCTTCAGTCTGTTGCCATTGAGTTTGTAACATGGCTTGGAGGAACTGGAACATTTGAGACTGTCCCTCAGGTTGTGGCATCAGAGCAGGAAGGGCTGGAGGTGGAGGCAAAGGTGTCTCCGCCTGGGGTGTTGGTGTTGTCTCCTGGTTAGAGTTCTGGTGATTGTACGGGGTTCCTTGGACACTTGGCGAGGGGTCTGTTGCTTGGTCAGCCCCATCGATCGCATGTCCCCCGGGTATGTCCATATTTCTGAAGAAAATAGAATAATTAGAAAAATATGAAGGAAATGATAAATGATAATCAAGCATGATGCAATAAAAAAATATTTAAGGATGGTGTCAGTGTGGATGAGACATAGTATTCCTATTCTATTGCAGGTTTGCTGGGCATGTCATCATACCACTAGCAATGAATTAGAGACCTGCATGGGCCACCACTAAAACCATGTCACGCCCCAGTCCCAAAATGTAAGGAACTAGGCCACGTGTCATTGGCCAGCTGACACGTCACTAAGGGTTTAATCCATTTTAATGGACCCAAAGGAACGTGCTACGCTGTCCTAAAATACTACAAGTCTAATACAGGTAAATCTATCTCATCCACAACAAAATAATAGGAAATAAGTGCTCCAATATATATAAAGCTGAGTCTGATAAAGTCATAGTACATAACTGGTGGAAACAAGTCCACTACAAAAACTAATAATAGCGCAAAAAAATAAGATAGACTAAGTAGCGTCTATCTGGGAACAGCTCCATCTCCAGGTGATCCAGCTTCTGGGTTTGGCCAACTCTGAGGGTGTCTCCTCTAACTCCTCCTCGGTAGCACACCTAGTCTCCTGATCAGGTCCGTATACCGTGGGGTAGAAAGCCTCGTCTAAATCTGGCAGGGAACCAGGTCCTCAGTGGGACATAACAAGATACAGAAAAATGACATGCCATGTATGTAAATACTGAATAAATAAATAAACACAGGGTGCTAACCATCTAAGTGAAATACAAATAAAGACCTTGTAGTACGCATGGGAATGTGTCGGCTAGACATATGCTGACTTAATTCACCAATCGTGGTGACTGGCTAGTATATGTGTCATATGCCCCCTGACTCAAGGGCACTCTGCAATCGATCATCTCCGAGGAGTATGGTACGAAGGTATAAAAACATACAAGGAGGGGGTGTCCCATACGTCTACTAGTTATCTTTCCCACCCAATGTAACTAAATGTCAAGTCATACTTTTTCTGATTTTATGCTAAGCCGTGATGCAGGTCACACGTACTGGTAGCTAATCAAATACGCAGCTCGCATTCCAATATGTATTGCAACCTTGTTGCGTGTTCCCGTGACAGGATCTAGGAGAATATCAGGATACCCTCACAGTTGTTTGGTAAGTCTGTAAACTAAGTTAATTATACTACGTGTCAACGTATCTGTTGATTGTACCCAAGGCAATCTCAGGTACTCATATTTATATAAAATTCAGGAACAAAAACATTTAACAATATTTGAATTTAAACAGTAAACTTGGCAAGGTATACTTGCCTACTCCCTGATAGTGTTGAAAACTTGATCTCACAGTCAAGTTTGAGGGTGCTTGTGACAGGGGGTCACTGGCTGTGCTGGAGATATTTTCTGTTAAAACATACAGGGTTCGTGAATATCATGGGTATAATATAAAAGTATATATATACTTATGTACATATATGACAGTATATATATATAGGATATACATATATATATATATATATATATATATATATATATATATATATAGAGTATATATATAGATAATACATATATAATATATATATATATATATATATATATATATATATATATATATAAAATTAAAAGGAAAGACAAGTGCAGAATGTAAATGTATAGATATAATATACTGTATTATCCAGTATAATAGTATTTATATATAGATAATAGATATATACATAGATATATATATATATATATATATACATATATATATATATATATATATATATATATATATATATACATATATATATATATATAATAAAATGAAAAGACAGTGCAGAATGTAATTACATATATATGTATATACTGTATTATCCAGTATTAGATATATATAAATAAATGACATTATATAAATAATAATATATATATAAATATATATATATATAATAAAAGGAAAGACAGTGCAGAAATATAAATACGTATATAGATACTGTATTATCCAGTATTTATTATATAGTATATATTATATATAGATAATATATATATATATATAGATATAGATATAGATATATATATATATATATATACATATATATATATATATATATATATATATATATATATATATATATATATATATATATATATATATATATATATATATATAATAAAAAGAAAAGACAGTGCAGAAAATGTAAATACTGTATTATCCAGTACTATATTATATATAGATAATATATATAGATAATATATATATATATATATATATATATATATATATATATATATATATATAATAAAAAGAAAAGACAGTGCAGAAAATGTAAATATATATATAAATATTGTATTATCCAGTATTAGATTAATATATAATATGTATATATAACACATTATGTATATATATATATATATATATATATATATATATATATATATATATATATATATATATATATATATATATATATATATATATATATATATATAATAATAATAATATAGTTATATATATACTCATATATATAATATCATATATATATATAATATCATATATACATATATATAAGTAAATGAAATAAATGCATATAAATGATAAAAAAGAATGCATAGTACATATTATATATACTTATATATATATATTTATTATACAATATATATTATACATATAGATATATACATAATATATATATATAAATATACATATAGATATATACATAATATATATATATATATAAATATACATATAGATATATACATAATATATATATATAAATATACATAGATATATATATACATAAATATACATATATACATATATAATAATAATATATATACAGTATAAATATACTGTATATATACAGTATAAATATACTGTATATATATAGTATTTAATAATATAATATATATATATATATTATAATATATATACAAATATATAAATATATATATATATATATAAATATACATATATATACATATATATATACATATATACATACATATACAATATTATACGTATATACGTATAGAGAGGGTCAGGGGATATACCTATCTGACAGGTGGGGTCCTTGGCTCGTCGCCGGCGGGAGGACGGCGGCGGAGGCAGCGGTGGCTGGCCGGAGGAGCAGCAGCAGCAACTGTTGCTGTCAGCAACAGTGGCAGCAGCAGCAACTTGCAGCAGTTGCAGCGGCGGCTGCGGCGGCGGAGGCGGCGGTGCAGGGTGGAGGATCGACGGAGGGGACGTCGGCGAAGAGACTGGGGGTGGTGGCGGTGGTCCACGGTGGCAGTGGTGGTGGCTGGAGGTGATCGGAGTGGAGGGGGTAGCTGTTAGGGTTAGGGAGTTGAGGGTGCTGCGGGGGTGAGGGCGGCCGGAGGGGTGGTCGTGGGGCGGTTAGAGGGTGGTGGTCCGGTAGAGGGGGTCGGGGCGAGTCGAGTGGTGGTGGTGGTGGTGGTGCACGGTGGCCGGAGGCGGTGCTAGGGGAGGTCGGGTGGTGGGGGTAGCTGCTGTTGGCAGGGTCGGGATGGGTCTGTGGCAGCTGCCCACGGCGGAGCAGGCGGCCGGAGGTGGTGGGGCTTGGTCGGAGGGAAGGTGGGGAGGTGGCGAGGGCTTCGCCGGAGTTTGGTCGGAGGGGGTGGCCGGAGGTGGTGGCTATGAGGTTTGAAAGGGGGAGGGGTCGGGTTTATATAGGGGTTAGGGCAATGGCATAGTTGTAAATAGTGGAAGTTTTAGGGTATTTTGGTAATTTTGGGTTTTTAGGATATTTTTAGCTAATTTTTCAGGATATTTAGGTGGGTCCCACGCCACATGTAGGGGGTAGGTTGTCTAGCCAATGAGGTGATGCCGCCTCACATGAATTTTGCATAAAAACCCTTTAAATTTCACAAATTGCATAAAAGTCCTAAAATTGGTATTTTGCGTAATTACGCAATTTGTCTGATTAAAAACACTGATTTCTAGAAATACTGAATTGTACAAAAATGAGGGGGAAAGCTGGGGAAGTGCCTTGGGGAGTGTGGGGGTGAGCCTGGGCAGGGGTTGGGCCTGGTTTCTGGGTGATACGGGTCATCGTATTTATTAATTAATAAATACTGCGCACGGTTTTCACTAATTATTTAGGGGCAGGTAGGGTCATAATTTTTCTACGGTGTCAATACATTAATTATAGTATATTCAAAGTAGAATATTATCGTATTTTTGTTTGGCCAAAACAGGTGCATTTTTGACCTCAAATCTCTAGGGGTACAGAGATGGGTAAAGAGCAGAAAATTAAATAGGAATTAAATACAGACTTTTGTAACGATATTTGTGCGTCACAAACGAGGCTCAAAATAAAGCATCTGTGAGTTGCACAAAATTCAGAAAAATAGTCCAACATGAAAAGGACAGGTATGTGAACTTGTTTGGGTTGAACAGCTAGTGCAGTGTTCTAATTAAATGTGTAAAGGACAGGTGTACAAGTCAATAGGATATGTAAGCAAAAATAAAATTTAAAAAGTTGCAATAATTCTAATTAGCTAAAATAATCCTAAATTACTGAAATCTGGTCGAGGGAGTTTACAGATATGGTAATACTCTCCCCACCCAATGTAACCACGCATATCATGACCATAACGTCTCATGTCCATGTCAAGCGGGATCATATCTAATGCAACAAGTCATATAATATCTAAGAATATAGTGTCTATGTCAAGTCCTGTATCCTATACAGAATTACCATAAATATCTCAGGAAGATCCTGTCTCATGAATAGTGTCAAGTGTCCTGGGTCATAGTGTACTTGATAAGACAAGTACGAGAATATAAAGCGTCACGAATGTCCATCTCTAGATGACAGTACCCAACACCGCGTACGGTGTTGGCACCCGACTAATAATCGGACGCTAAGTACGTCACACGGTCCTAGGTTAAGCATGCACAGCAATATAATGAAGCAAGAAAAATAGGTAACAATACTGCAGAGTTTGGCAAGGTACACTTGCCTGGGGTCCTGGTTCCAACTGTAGCTCTGACCTCAGTGGGAACTGCAGGTACTACACCGGTTGCTGAAATAAACATCACCATTAGATTCAAAAAAAAATATCAAATAGCTAGAAACGCCTGTCCTTACGTCCAATTTGGACACAGGGGCAAAAATGATATTTTCGGTTAAAAGCGGGGTCCACATGTGGGCCACTTTGCACCGGAAAGCGTGTCAGGGTCAAAGGTCTCCAAATTCGCCAAACTTAGTGTCAACAAGTTAGGAACGATGATACGAACCCAACGGAACTTCCAGAATTGAATTTCGATGAGCCGATCACAAAATCGCCCGTCAAGTGGAGCCTGTGGGGCCCACGATACGCGATTTTACCAACGTCCTCAGAATCGAACCAAACTTGGGTCACAGGACCAGCGTATTGCTACGAGTCCGATAGCGCAAGTTTCGTCTCGATCCGACGTGTGTACACAAAGTTACAGCGTGTTCCAGAACAGACGGATACGGGGCGGTGTCGGCGGATACGCGTTGATTTCGGTGTGCACGCACATCCAAATCAACTTCTGCGAAATCCCACACGTCCGTATCAACGTCGCGCACGTTTCGGTAAAGACAGCGTGCGACCAAGTCGTCCCGTTTGGCGGGGCGCACTCAGTTCCGGGGTGAATCGGAGCGTTGGTTTTCCTGTTTTTGGATCGCGGTTCGCGATCACCACAAGACGCGATGCACCGAGCGGGTTGCACGGGCACCGAGAGGGTCATACAGTCTATGCGACGCAACTGCCAGAATCAAAAACGGGGGTAACGAGGAGAGAGAACGGGTTACCTGAACAGGGCTCCGGGAAATCGAATTTTCTCGTGTCCGACACGTGTCCGAGTCGTGTCAGGGTGCTGTTCACCCTAGGGTTAGGGCTGTTGTTCGAGTTCGCCGGAGGAGGGTGTAGCGCCCCGTTCCCCCGGTGCGGGGAGCGCGGCTAAGAAACACAAGACGGTATCGTTCGATCGGGATAGATTGAATTAAGAACTCGTCCTCGTTATGGATTTGTTTCTTCGGAATCGATTCCCATATTCAGTGGACCGTGCCCCCGGGATCGACTTAGCGGCAGAGTCAGGAGGGACCTCTCCGCTGCTATCTTTTATGCCTCGGTTTTCGATGTCGCTTGTTGCTTTCGTGCTTTGAGTTGGTTTTGGGATTTGCTTGTTTTCCTTGAACGGTTTCGATGGTTTTCATTGTTTTCGTTCATTGATTCGCACTTCTATTCCGAGATTGGAAAGAGAGGAAGAAGTATTAATCGAGCTGTTCGTGTGCAGGTGAACGAGCAGTAGGCGGCTTACGAGCGGAGTCGTGAAGCGCCTCTTTCCTTCTTCTTTCCTTCCAACCAAGTGAGTGGCTACCAACCCGATTAGCTAGTCCTGCTTCCAAGCTTCACACCCTAAAAGCTTGAACTATTCCTTGCCCCGATCAAACGATACCAAGTAATAACTAAAAGAAACCAAGATAAAAGAGAATAGACTTGGTACATTATGCTTGTCAATAAACTTGTGAACGGATACTTTCGTGCATGCTTGTTCGTTTGGAATATTTACTTGATGCGTCAATTTTAGTTAGAATTCATCTTCTTCTATAATTGAGCTATGAACCTTGTATGCACATAATTGTTCTTAGAGGCTATGCAAAACGAATCATGCAATGTTACTTGTCTTGTACAACGTGTTGCCTCGACTGCATAAATGTTTAACGTATCATGAACGATTGATCACGGACAACTTGTGCACAAGGCCAACGGTTCCTGCGGACGGTTGCTGGGGCACTGGCACCGATCCGATCCGGACAGAAACTCACGATAGTCTCACGCATCTGGACAGGGTGGACTGTGGCACTCACGAATCTTAGCCGCAGGTCATCCTCGTTCAAGACTAAACGGTCCATTATGGCTACTAGCCAGTGATCCCAACGTGTATATTTAAACCTGTTTCATACTAACTTGTGTCTTCGTTGCAGGGAAGGCAAGGTAAGTATTGTGCAGGTTATTCTGACGGAAAGGTAAAATCCACCGAACGGTGGCACGTTCATTTAAGTAAATTCATTATGCTGCTTACTTGTAAATGAACTAAGGCAAGATAGAAACCCACAAATATGCATGCTTCATATAAACAACGTGTTGATTGGCATAGTCAGGCTAGCTCGCCTTCACCAGCATGTTTCGATATGCTGACCCTCGTTGAAACAGGTTCTCCGCACCAAGGCGAACCGAGCGAGGAGCGAAGTCGTCTTCCCGATCCAGTCCAGCTGTTAGGCGCATCTTCACCGCGCCCCTTGAAGCCCTTTGAAGTCAGGAGCCTGCAACTCTTCATACACAAATGCAGCTCCGTGGCAAGGCTATCCTCCAGCCAGGAGGTCTATATCTTTTGAAGTTTAGTAAAGGGATATAATGTACAGGACTGCTATCTCATTTTGAGTCAACACTTTTGTAAGCCGTTCGGCATATTAGCTAACTCGTTCAAGAGTTTGTAATAGATGTTCATTATCAATAAAGAGAACTTTTCCATGTTTCAAATCTGTGTTTCAATTTATCTGCGTACTCTGAATATGTGCTTGTTATGCAAATCATTAAAGCCTTGTGTGGGCGCAACCCCAGGCCCGCACGGCGATCACGACTCGGGGGACGCCTCAATTGATTCTACGGAATTGGGTCGTGACAGAGGGCGGCTCTGCGGCTAGGGCCAGGGTCGTCGGTTCGAGGCTGAGCGGTGCTGCACGACGGGAAGGACGGCGGCTAGGCGTCGGCAGGCGGCGCTGCACGGCGAGGAGGTGGGGAGATGGCTCGAGGTCGAGTGCTGGACTCGGCGGCGGGGAGTTGAGCGGGGAAGGGTGAGCTCAGGCGGAGCGGGGAGAGGTCGTGTGGTGATGGGGTAGCGGCGGCGGAGAGGTGAGGTCGTCGGCTGGGCTGTGGGAAGAGGAGATGAGGGCAGCGGAGGCGCAAGGCGGCGGAGGGGTTCTGTGGGTCAGGGGAGAGGGGTTCATCGCGGGGAAGGAGATCAGGGAGAGAGAAGGGGTGGTGACGTGCTGGTGGTTCAGGCCGACGGAGGTGAAGTCGGTCGGGGTGGTGACGCCGAGGGAGTGCGGTGCCGGTGGTCGGCTAGGGTTTAGGGGTGAGGCGAGGCCGACAGGGGTGAGGCGAGGCCGAGCGGGGTGGATCGAGGAGATGATTGGGGACGGGTCGACGTGGTTCTGGGAGGAGGAGGAGGGAAGTTAGGGCACGGTGAGGCAGTCGGGGGAGGAAGAGGATGGCTAGGGCAGAGCAAGGAGGTCGAGGCGGACAGCGCGGGGGCTAGGGTTCAGTTGGCTGCGGCGGCGGAGCTGGAGAAAGGCGGCGGCGGCGGAGAATTAACTAGGGTTGCGGCGCGGCTTCACGGATCCCGAGGTGTATTTATAGGTCGCGCCGCCGGGTCGGAACAGTGTTTCCGACCCGGTTTGGGATTAGGGTTTGGTTTGGATTCGGGTCCGGGTCGGGCGGGTCGCGAGTTGGGCAGACCCGATCCGACCCGTTAAGGTCAGGGGTCCAGTCCGGTTTGGTTGGACCGGGTTCAGCCAGGTTTGAACCCGGTTCAACCCGGTTTATTTTGGGTTTAATACGGTTTAATTATTAATAGTATTTCGGGGTTTAAAAATGTTTCCGGAGTCCAATAAATTTACCGAAAATTACCCTATATCCGGTTTTCCATTTTATACCATAAAATATTATTTCCATAATATTTTAATATTAATTAATAGCAATTAAAAATCATTTAATTAGAAAATACCTAGGTTTTAATGACAGAAAATTCCTGAAAAATCCAATTTAAAAATTCTTGAAAAATCAGGGGGATTACACAAGTCTTAAACTATCAAGTTCTAACTACTAAGCACACAATTTCAAAATTGCAACTATAATCCTAGCAGGCTATATATACTAATCATAGAATAAAAATACTTGGTCTATAAGCAGAGGTGTCAGGTGGCACGAGTCAAAAGATAAAAAAAGAAGAAGAACATAATTTAGTCGTAGCACAATTAGCGAACGTTAAGGTCGCAGAGGAACAATATATGAAATTAAAATAGAGGGCTCTAGATAGCATCATGGTTCTCTAAGGGGGTGGTATGCTAGTTGCTATGTTCGAGGTATGATCAAGGAAAAAGTGTTGATTACATTCCTCTAGGCTTCCTAAGGTGCTGTCTACTAATAATAAGACAATGATCTAAGTTTATAGTTCTCCAATACTATCTAACTATGAAGGTTAGGTTCAGTCCTAATATTCAATTTTGGTTTTTCTATTAGTTCCTCAATACTATGGTCAACATTATGGTAAACTTCTAACTAACTCTAGTAGTGTCTATACTACTCTCAAGTCTTCATAATACATCAAAGGGGTAAACCAATTCTAGAGATAAGGAATTCTAGGGTTCACTAGATATTCTAAACTTAGTGGTGTGTCTATATTCTCGTTGTATTCTTAATTTGTGTGCTACCCTAATTATCATCCTAATAACAGGGATTCCTATATTCTAGCAGAAGGCTATACTCAAAGAACTATTAGGGAAGTACAGGAATCAAGCAGGATACAATTGCAAATAGAACAGATAGGAGGAAGATGAATCATAGTCAATTGTGGATGAGATCCTATACTATAGTCCTAGGTGCAGGCTTGTTCGGTACAGTAACATAACCGAGACAATATGCTCTCGACCTGCATGGGCCACCACAAAAACATGTCACGCCCCAGTCCCAAAATACGTAGGACTAGGACACGTAAGCATGCCAGCCGCATGGATATGGCAACTACAATATATGGAAACCAAATTCATACGTATGTTGTAATATGAATATCAAATCCACAAGTGGTATAAATATATGTCACAAGTCACATGGTATAATCTAAATCTCATCCATGAAAATCAAATATAATTAGATAATCAACATCTATGAAACTAGATCTCAATAAGAAGTATCTAAAGATGACAGTTGGTTGGAAACAAATCCACTACCAACTCGAATGGAAAAGTAAATATAATATAAGTACAACACAACTAACACAATATGAGAATACCAGCTATCGATCACGGCTCGAAGAGAAGACATCCTCGAAACATAAGTAACCATCCGAATCTGCGCTCCTGCGAATACTCAAGAACAAATACACCTGGAAAGGGACCAGGTCCTCAGAGGGACGTAACAAGATACATAGAAGCAAGCCAATTTGAATACAGTAAACATGCATAATATTTGAAAATATGTAAGTATGCTGTACAAGACAATCTATATGAATGCAAATGAGGACAACTTTTCGACGTATGGGCAAGGGTAGGCTACTCGATCTAAGCCTCACAACTCACACACCCGTCAATGGACATCAGAAATCGACATACCTCTGGGGTAGCGACCAGCGCGACACACGCCCGTAGTGCGAACTAAATACTACGGTTTACCAGAGTGGTTAAAAGCTCATACGTCTAATGATTGTTCTCTATGATACTAAGTGCCATGTGTGTGTCAACATATCTAATACATAGTAATGACTGAAAGAAAACTACACATGCAAGAAATATATAGAAATGTAATAAATATACAGAAATATACTAAGCATGCAAAATACTGTAAGCAATTTGGCAAGGTATCTTGCCTGGCAAGAAAGTTGTAAAGTGTAACGTCCCGAAGTCCAACACACAGGATCAGAAGTTATGGCCGCAGAACAAATATCTCCGGATGATGAAATAAACATCACCAACGTTCCCAGAATAAGCAAAATAGCTAAAACGCACTTCCCTTTCGTCCAATTTGGACACAGGGGCAAAACGGTAATTTTGGGTAAAAGTAGGGTCCACGTATGGCCCACTTTGCACCAAAAAACGTGTCAGAACCAATGGTCTCCAAATTCGTCAAACTTAGTGTCAACAAGTCCAGAACGATGATACGAACCCAACGGAACTTCCAGAACTGGATTCCGATGAGCCGTTCACAAAAGCGACATTCGAATGGAGCCGCGGGGCCCACGATACGCGATTTTGTCAACGTTCTCAGAATCGAACCAAACTTGGGTCACAGGACCAGCGTATTGCTACGAGTCCGATGGCGCAAGTTTCGTTTCGATCCGACGTGTGCACACAATGTTACGACGTGTTCCAGAACAGGCAGATACGGGGCGTTGTCGGCGGATACGCGTTGATTCCGGTGTGCACGCACATCTAAATCAACTTCTACGAAATCTCGCACGTCCGTATCAATGGCGCGTACCTTTCGGTGAAGACCGAGCGCGACCAAGTCGTCCCGTTTGGCGGGGCGTACTCAGTTCCGGGGGAAAACATGGTGTTATTTTCCTGTTTTTGGATCGCGGTTTGCGATCGCCACAGGACGCGACGCACCGAGAGGGTTACACAGTCTACGCGTCACAACTGACGGAACTGAAAACGGGGCAGTGAGGAGAGAGAAAATGCTACCTGAACAGGGCTTCGTGGAACAGGGTTTCTTCGTGTCCGTGAGGCGACACGACATAAACTGTGTCCGGGTTACTGTGTCCGGTTAGGGTTCTGCTTTGGGAGACTAGCCGGAAGAGCTCGCCGTGGCTGCTCAGGCGGAGGCGACCGGGGACGGCTCAGGCGAGGCTGGCCGGGGTCGGGGTGGCTAGGGCTCGAGGCTTCTGGGGGCTTGTGGTCGAGGCGGAGGAGGAAGACAGAGGAGGGAGGCGAAGGAGCTTGGCTAAGGCGTGGCGGAGTCGTCGGAGGGGTCCGGTCGACTGCTCCGGAGACCGGGGTTACGAGCAGCTTCGGTGGGGAGGACTAGACGAGGGGAAGGAGGGTCGTGGAAGAAGTGGCAGGTGGTGCTCTACGGCGCAGGGGGTGGCAGTGATGGAGTCGAGTGGCGGAGCTAGGCGAATTAGGGTTCAGGCGGTCGGGGGTGATCGATGGAGGAGGGGGAGGTCCTGGAGGAGGAAGACGAGGCAGGAGGAGGTTCTGGTCAAGGGCGGCTGAGGGTGACCGGAGCGGGGCACTGGGCGGAGGAGACGGCGAGGCTAGGGTTCCGGCGTCGAGGCGGGGGGAGGAAGGGGATTTAATAGGTGCCTGAACAGTAAAGGCGGTAGGAATCCGATTAGGGTTCCGATTAGGGTTAACGGGTTTGGGTCGGGTCGGGTCAGCGGGTAGCGAGTTAGACCCGGATCCATTAAGTTTAGGTGCGGGTTCGGGTAGTCGGGTTTCGGGTCGGGTTTAGATCCGACCCGACCCGCTAAGGTTGGGTTCGGTTCAGTTGAACCGGGTCTGGGTTGGTTTGGGTTGGTTTGGTTCAATTCAGGGTTTAATTCGGTTTAATTATAAATTAGTTTTTAGGGCTTTAAAAATATTTTCGGGGTCCAATAAATTCTCGAAAAATTACCCTATGTCTAGTTTTTCATTTCGCACCCAAAAATATTATTTTCATATTATTTTAATATTAATCAACATCATTTAAAAATTATTTAAATTTAAAATACCTTAGTTTAAATTCCCGAAAATTACAGAAAATTGTAAAAAATTCAAATTAAAAATTCCTGAAAAATTAGGGGGTTTACATTATACTATTACAGATACCACGCTCCTCGGAGTTGGACGTTATTATATTGCAGAGCGCCCTTGTTATGGGGGCATATGTGGCATATACTAGCCAGTCACGACGGTTGGTGAATTACGTCAGCATATGTCTAGCCTACACTTCCCATACGCACTAAGTTGTCCTCAAATTGTATTTCACTTAGCTGGATAGTTCACCCTCGAGTTTTCACAGTATTTACTTTATGGCATATATTTTTGTATCTTGTTACGTCCCTCTGAGGATCTGGTTCCCTTCCAGGTTATTTGTGCAGTTTGCAGGATGTTTGATATATATTGGAGTGTGGACATCGTTGCAGGTATCTTTATATTTCTAGCTATTATAGTCATGTACTACTTTCCATTTTTATTCTGCTTTTATAGCCTAGTGTTTATAGACCTGTGTTATTCTTTTGGTCTATTCGAACGGATGTATTATTAGGCTGCAGACTGATGATGCGTATCGTTCTTTCTTGAGATTATTTACTATTGATTGAGATTTAGTTTACTTGTTGCATGTTAGAATTTAGATTATTAACTCGATCACTTGACCGTGGACAGCGTAAGTGCACTTCGTCGGGTCCATTAAATTGGAAAGCCCTACGGAGTCCTACCAGCTGGCCATTGCTACGTGTCTGATCCCATAGATTTTGGGATTGGGGCGTGACAGTCATTTTGGCACAAACTGGACCTTGTTTCGATCTCTCAGCCAAAAGTTATGATAATTTAAAATTTTAAATTTTATATTTTTGTCTATAACATGTGCGTCTTGCTTCGGATAAATTTTTTTTCTACACGATTTGTGTTACTCTCGTCGAAAATATACAAATCGACTTATTGTTTAATAAAAAATGATTTCAAAACAAATAGTTATGGCCGCTCGAAGTCTGCTCGACGGCAGGCGTAATATTCTTACGGCAGATTTTTTTTTTAACGTCTGTTAACGGCAAAAAAATTATCGTTAGCAATATAATATTAAAAAAATATAAACGTCTAAAGGACGTTTTGATGCTTTTTTCGTAATTTTTTAAACATTGATGCTTTAGATTGAATTTATACAAATTTTGATGCTCTGGATGCAAATTTTCGAAAAAAATATTTCTAATTTTTTATTTAAAATTAATTAATTTTAATTTTATTTTGTTAAAATAAATTTTCATAAATATAATTAGAAAATAAAACTAAATAAATAAAACCAAAACATAACTAATTAAAACAAACCAAACCAACCAAACAAACCAAACCAAACCAAACCAAACCAAACCAATCAAACCAACCCAACCAAACCCGTGGGCCCCCACACCCAATATTCGCCAACACAGTTGGCTGAAATTGGCCCTCCACCAATTTCAGCCAACAGTATTGGCAAAAATTAGTTTGTGGGGGTACAATTTAATTTTTTTTAATTTTTTTTCTGCCTACGTGTACGTCTGTTGTGTTTTTCGTCAACACTGTTGGCGGATTCTGTCTCTATTTCAAAATTTTACAAACTTGTTTCGTTTGCATGAATTTAATATAAATGTATTTCGTTACAGTAATTTTTTTGTAAAAAAATTATGAAGTGCATTCTTAAATATAATAAATAAAGTAGGTGGTAAGTCAAAAAATATCTTAATTTTAGAATAAAAATACTAGAATATACATTTGAAAATTGGAGGATAAATAGAAATAACTCAATAATTTATCGTTTATTTATTGCTCACCGTTAACACAAGTTGAATAAAGTTGCATTGCTTTAGTTGGGTCAAACGAAACCATGGTCGACTTGACAGTACGACCCCACGCAAAAGAAAAAGAAAAAGAAAGAGCAGAAGAGAGTTTGTTGATCGGTGATGATAGGAGATGACAAGAGTGATGGTTACTTGAAGAAAACCAAGCTATTTCTCTATTTGTGATTTTGTGTCTATTTTTGTTCTCACTCTCACGCCAAAATTTGAATGTTGTTGACTATTTCATTCAAAGAAAAGCGTGGGTCAATCTAAAATTATATTTATTTTTAATTTAATTTTTATAATAATAACAGAAAAAATAATTTTAAGTTGACATATGGTCATCTTTGAATTAAATAATAAATATCTTGGTGTTAGCCCTCCTCCAGGTCTAAAAGACGGCAATTATGTGAAATTTTTATGGCTCCGTGGCAACTTTATAGACCTACATCAAACTATTGATGGGGTGGTTGATGTAGATGAAAATCGGGTATGTATTTTTTTTAGTAAATTTATTTATTACTTAATTTAGTGGTGCAATTCTATATAACACTTAATAAATCCAGGTCATTCGTTGCACTAGAGCGTATCTGCTCTGTTTATGTGGTGCAATTCTATTTTCCGATGCATCGGGAAATATGGTAAATGTGTAGCTTTTACCATTCTTGGATGATCTGACAAAACCTACTGAGCATGCGTGGGGAGCTGCTACTCTTGCATTTTTGTACGCCCAGCTGACAGAATTTGTCAGATCGAATCGCAAGAGTATTTGTGGATGTATTTCACTGATACAGGTATGAATTAAAGACCTTAAAAAGTTAGAGTAATTTTATACGCAAATTATGTTTGTACTAATGTCATTTTTTTGTTTTATAGTTCTGGTCCTACGAGCACTTTTATATTGGTAGGCCTGTTACCAGCATTCTCAGTGATGTTGGAGTATTTCCAGTTGCTATGCGCTGGCCTACAGACGTAGTGGATTATCAACACTACCAATACAGGACTGTATCACTATATCGTAGCCAATTTGATACACTGCGGTATAATCAGGTAATTTTTAAATATGCAATAAATATCTTTAAATTATTTAAGTTTTGATCGTAGATAAACATCACATCTAATTGATACAATATCTTTAAATAGGTAACCTGGTTACCGTACTCATGTGAACCTGATGCTCCAGAAATCAAGATGACATCCTATGCATTTAGTTTACACAGATGTCATATTATATATGATCGGTTCACCATGTACCATCCGGCAGACCGTATTCTTCGGCAATTCGGAATGGCCCCAATAATTCCCGATGATCCACCGACAGTCGGTTATCAGACATCAAATGCATTCCAACGAATCATTGGTCTAGTTATTGACTGGAATAATCGGTTCGAGAATTATAGTGTCAGGGGCATGTCTCCCATACTAAATTCTGCTGAAGAATGTAAGTTATAAGTTACTCATTATTCGTATTGATTTAGTGTAAATAGTTTGCTAAAATTTTGTTTACATTTTGCAGACATAGGTAGCCTCGACTACAGGCAATGATGAGGATGCCCTCTTATGAGCAACCGAGTATACCACTACGAGGAGCCCAGGTTCAAAACTAGATCTGTAGACGATTCTACTCTGCGTGCTTTTGCCGATGGAATACATGATTTGGTATGACTTCATTATACTTCCAAAAATACATATACATAGATATGATAAATATATTAATTTACGTGTTCTTCAAATTTCAGAGTGGTGTATACCAACAATTTTTGCAACAACCTGAGATAAACCTTCACCCACAAGGTCGACTTCTTATGGAGGAACTTGTGACTCGTGTTGAGCAGCTGGGTATTGGACGGGAACCGAAAATGCCTCCAGTACAATCCCGTCTTCCACCGGACTATCCGACCGGCTTAGTACGACAGAGACACTCTCGTCGTCGGCGGGATACTGCTGACTCGGGCCCGAGTGACCAGTATGCTGAAGCGGGGCCTAGTGACCAGTATGCTGGAGCGGGCCCGAGTAACCAGTATGCTGGAGCGGGCCCTAGTTACCAGTATGCAGGAGCGGATCCGAGTTACCAAACTGCTGGAGATGAAAGCTACCAGATATTCACACAATTTTTTTCGACTCCATCAGCACCGCTGCCTACCCAAACTCAACAAGACGAGGATTAGTAGAAAATTTGTAACATTGTATGATTACAATTTTTGTATGATTTGTAATGATTTTTTATTACAATATTTGGGTATTGAATAATTCTATTTTAATCTCTCGGTTGACTAGTACATCTTCTTCGGTTGTGTCCCATAGCACCACAATTACTGCAACGTAGATCTCTTGTCGATGAATCCCGGGGTTTGATGCGGTTCTTCTTTGGTCTTCCGGCTTTGCGTCTTACATCTGGCACCCCAATTTGTCCTCTTACCAAAGGACCTTGGATTTCGTAGAGAACTGGAATTGGCTCCATTTTATGCGCGTATACAGCTTTCAAGTTTTCCGTCGAAAATACTGCAGGATAAAAAGTATCAATACTAATATTGCAATATCTACAAACAAAATATGCATGTATACATGGTATATAAGTATGGTACCATCTAAAACATGTACAAGTTCTGTCAGTTATATGAACAATATAGGTTCTACCTGTTGCCCGGTCTATTATTTCAAACTTATAACTATCAATAGCTAATATTTCTAGGTGGTTCTTCTCTTTGATAATAGAAGCCATATTTTTTAACATCTTCGGACAATAATCTGTGTCTATATTTTCAGCAAACTTTCTACGATTGTCATGAAGTGTAATAATCTTGGCTCTAATACCATCGAGAAGTGTTGTTATTGGCTTATCTCGTAATTTCTTAATCCAGCTGTTGAAACATTCAACAAGATTAGAAGTGTTAATATCTAATCTAGGACAAGTAGCATACGCTGTTATCCAATGTTCAAATCGACGACTTTCATCGTTTACACCAATAAGCCAATCGTACAACACTATGTTCTCGGCTTTAATTATATCAAACACATTCTCTGCATCCGTTTTATTATATGATCTAGCAAGCGAGTCTAACAAGCGTTGAAATACTTGTTCTTTTGTAACTTTTTTCATGTTTTGTTTAAAATATTGAATACAAAAAAAATGGGAAGATGCAGGAAAAATAGCACGAACAACATTTATTAATCCCTTTTGCTTGTCAGATATAAATGAAATTGAACTCCAATCATTAAAACAACTTTCAAAAGATATTTTAAGAGAATTTAAAAACCAAGACCAAGAATCACTATTCTCACCTTCGGCAACAGCATAAGCTATAGGATATAATTGATAGTTAGGATCGTGAGCACAAGCAATAAATAAGATACCTTGATATTTAGACGAAAGAAATGTAGCATCAGTACTAATAATTGGTAAATATCCACTTAAAAATCCATCAATACATGACTTAAAACAAATAAAAATTCGTTGGAAGCTATTATTTTTGGTAGTTTTAATAAAACATGTACTACCTGGATTTGTCTCCATAATTCTATAACAATACTCCTCAAGACTAGCATATGCCTCATCATAACTACCATTAATTTCAGCTAATGCTGTCTCTCGGGCTCTCCATGCTTTGGAATAACTAACTTGTATACGGTGCTCCCTATATATATCTTTAACAATTTGTGATGGACTGTATGACTGGTTATCTCTAATAATGTCAATTATCATGGTCTTAATCCATGAAGCGGTAGCTAGTCGATGACGTCCTGTACTAAGTCTTCCTAAACAAGAATGACGATTTTCTAATGTACTAACTTTAACTATATCGTCATTTCCAATAGATTTGACATATACTCTCCAATTACAATTCGGTTGATCACAACTATATATAATTCCATGAGCATTATTCATAAGACTAGCTGAACAACTAAAATTATATTTAATTGCTAAATTACTCATAAAGCTTCTAAAGTGAGAACGACTAGGAAATGATTGTCCCTTAAATAATTCATCAGTGATAGCTTTTACAACATCATCATCTACCGTATAATCTACATTTTCAACTAAATCATCACTATTTTCATCGTCGTTGTCACTATCATCATCATGGTTAGATTCATCTGATGAATGACCTTCTTGGATAAATGAAACTATTTGTTGAGAAGAACTAGCACCCGAACTAACATGCTGATATTCAGAAAAATATTTATTATTTCTATATCTAAGGTTGCTGCTACTTTAATAACATATATTTTTATATATCGTGATTGTGAATTAATCTCAAGAATATAATTCCATGCATCTTCACTATCTATCAAAAAATAATTAGAACAGAAAATAGACTTCAGAATAAAATCATAATGAATAGAACAACGTTCAATAATATGATTACGTATATTTTCAAAACTAATATTCGGGTAAGTTGAAAAAATTATACTTTCTCCTCCTTCGTAATTTAACCCATTTACTTTACCGCCGTGCGAGCAAACAATTCTTACGCTACGATCCATGACGGTTGAGAACTTTTGCTACAGAAAACAGGAGGAGGAAGCTGTAAAAATAGGAGGAGGAAGCTGTGAAAATATGAGGAGGAGGAGGAGGAGGAGAGTGTGTTGTGTGAGGAGTGTTTGGGGGGGGTGGGGGTGTTTATAGGGGTTCGAGAGAGCCGTTGGAGGGAGCCGTTGCTCAACGGCTAGCCAACGGTGCATGGCCCGCCAACTGAGTTGGCGAGCAGCCTCTCGAGGAGAGCGCCCCGCCAACTCAGTTGGCGAGATGCTCGCCAACTCAGCACCTCGCCAACTGAGTTGGCGAGTGGTCCCCCCCTCCGCAATTTCCCCAAACTTATCCCGTTTTTTATAAATATATATTATTTTATTACTTTAAATGAAAAAATCCGAACAAAAATTGACACTTGTGCTTTTATATATAATTTTATCAAGTCACTTTCCTCACAACTATAATTAAGCTGGGGTTAAGTTTTTCTAACTTTAATTATTAAAAAAAAATGTCTCACATACATCCTTATGTAATTAAAAATTAAAAATTTAAATAAATTTTAACAAATTATTTAACTACATAATATTATATAATTATAATCAAATATTTTTTTTAGTTCATGTGATAAAATGAGGGACATTTTTCTTTGTCGGTCATATTCGATTTTCCATGACATTTTACGTAATATTAATAAGGGAGGAAATATTGTATCAAGGGTTATTGCAACATTTATTGTACCAAACAATTTCAGTCACAATTTTTTTTTGAAATGTGTAATTATAAAATATGTTGCACATACTTTATGGGTTGATTTATAATCACATAATTGAAATAGATATGATTGAAATTATTTGATATAATAATTTGGTGTAATATTTTGTTTCTATATTAACAGCAGAGAAGAGAGAAGAATGATGGAGTATTTATAATTTTTGGCTGCGTACGTGTACAGTAGTTGTGTTTTCCGTCAACACTGTTGGCAGACTCTAACTTTTTTTAAAAAAAATTTCAAACTTGTTTCGTTTACATGAATTTAATATAAATTTATTTCGCTACAGTAAATTTTCTGTATTTTGTTTCTATATTAATAGCAGAGAAGAGAGAAGAATGATGGAGTATTTATAATTTTTGAACCGTTTCGAATTCTATTATAATATTAGAGAAGACATAAGAGCAGAGATTGAAAAACAGCTCTGAAGCGATTTTTGAATCATTGATTTGATAAGAATTTCACACGTGATGGAACAAAGATTAAAGCAATAGAAATATATAAGAAATTTCGTAGACAAAAGCACGACAACGCGCTTTTTTCTTTTTAATTAATCACATTTATTTCCACTTAGATGCAATAGAGATTAATTAGGCTATAACAGTATTGTCAATCACTATCAACCCATCGTGTCCTATTGGGGATGCGTTGGACTCGGAGTTCTGAGCTTTGATGAGAACCGCCGTCCGGAACGCCACGATTTCTAGAAGACATCAAAAGATATATAATTTTTTTTTTAAAAATTTAATGTACCAAAAATTTATTTGAACAAATTAGTCAAAATTGAACAACTTTCAAGATATCATGAGAGACGAAATATTTTGTCATCTGTGTTGTCAAATTTTTGTCAACTGAGATGGCAAAATTTTATCTGTCCATAATATAAAATAAAAAATGTATATATATTATTGAAAGAAATTAAAAAATATTTAATTTTTGCCAACTGAGTTGGCTGAATTTCAGCAGTTTTTTTTTCGGTGCTAGCAGGGGGTGGAGCACCGACACCCCTATCTCCATGTTGGCTTGGTGACCCCCCTCCTCTCCTGCTGGAATTCAGACATCTTAGTTGACGGGATGTTGTGATAGCAACATCATTATATATTAAACATAAAAAAATTAAAATACATATATATACAAAGTTTCCTTTACATAAAAAAATATAATTTAATAATAGAGGTTAAGTATCATAATAATTGAAAGTTTGTATCACATACATTGTTTCAAGTGGGGATTTGCCTAGAATAAAATAATCTTTGAGATAAAGGTCATGCCAACCTTCGTTAATGATCATTCACTGGAACGAACAGCCTCCTTTGGTTAGCGAAAACATAAAGTTGAAAAAGAAAAGTCGTTATTTTTTTATATTTGGATAAAAAAAGAATTTAAAAAAAAGGTGATTTCCAATATAAAAAAAATTTGGAGAAAAAAAAAATTCTCTTCTTCTAATTAAGGATCCATTTTTTCTATTTGAAAGGTCATATTTGATTCGTGAAATGAAAAAAAAATTAAAAGAAAATCAATTTCTTTTCCTTTGAAAAAATTATAATTTATATTTTTTTTCTTCTAGTGTTTGGAGAGGTCAAAAAAATTGGAAAAATAATTTTTTAGGATGGAAAAGTAATTCCTTGGATGATTTTCTTCCTCATGTTTTCCTTCGACATCAAAATATAGAAAATGAATCAATTTTTTTTCATGTCAAAATTCTACGAACCAAACGAAACCCAAAAAAAAAAAAATCAATTAAAATTATTATTTTTCAAAGAAAAAAAAAGAGAGCGAGGAAAAAAAAAAAAAAATTCCTATTATTTTCCGTGAATCACAAGAAAATTAACTAAAAAAAACAACTAATTAGAAAGTCACTTGACAGGGTCTATAGATTCGCAATCCAAACAATAGGGACCTGCAGGGAGGAGGAACAAATAGGAAGGAGCTTATATAAATAAAATAACTGGCGTGGGACAGGATGGGATGATCGTGCATGTAAAACTCAACGGCAAGGAAGTCGTGCGGACGGGGTCCCGCACCATCCTACCACGGATATAAACGACGGCCGACCACGCGGCTCGTCGTTCGTTCGGCGCCTTATGGGTGTCGTGAAGATGCCGTTCGGACGTCGTGCGATAAAACAGGTGGCTAGGCGGCTTGGCTGTCGTAGGCGTCGTTCAGACGTCGGGGGTGCCACGTCGGCGCCGTGGGCGAAGCGAGGCGTTGAGTTGCGGGCGTCGAAAGGCGTCATGGCCGTCTCGTGGAGCGTGCGGAGTGCACGAGGTGTGCGTTACGGGCTATGATGAAAATGCCAGTGTGCGACGCACACGACGAGTCTGATTCCCCAATGACGACCGGCATAGATGGGGGTGGGGACTCCTATCAAACTGAGCCCGTGGAGTACTGGAAGAAAAAAAATAAAAAATTATATAAATAAAATAAAATAAAATAAAATAAAATAAAATAAAAAGTTATTTGTGACGTTATAAACACTTCATACGCAATCGCCATGATGATGACACCACTTACCGAGTGATTGGGACTGATTGTAGCATGAGCCTCACTTTTTCTTCATATTATCCTTTCTTTATTCATCCTTATTTTAAATGATTGGACGAAGGCTTAATTAATCATTTAACAGTGTTACATATCAGAATATTCCTCAAATGTCGAATTTAAGGACTCTAAAAATGGTTTGCTTTTGATTATTATGTTAAAAGGGAATACATTGTGCAAGCATTTCTATGCTGTTGCGTGTCATAAAATGTGACTAATTAAGGCTAATTCTATAGGCACTACAACTTTTGCTTACGATAGTTCACAGGACAGTCCAATTCTTCCTTCCCAAATCCAAATCATAACCTTAATTTCAGTCGTCGTCGGAGGCGACGGCGGGAGAAGGAGGAGAATGGAGTAGGAGTAGGAGGAGGTGGGAGGAGAATGGAGGAGGAGGAGAAGCTGTTGCTGATGTCGCTGTTCACTACTAGAAAAAGCGGGATTAGCGACGCATTTTAACGACTCCGTATAAAAACGTCGCTAAATTAACGACTCCATTAAAAACGTCGCTAGACGTCGCTGAATGGCGACATTTAGCGACGTTTAGCGACTTTTATTAAGATTTAAAAATATCAGTCGCTATAAGTTTGATTAAGGTCGCTAAACGTCGTTAATATGTATAATTTAGCGACGTTTAGCGTCGTAATTAGCGACGTATATATTAAAAATATTTAGCAACGTATTTAGCGTCGTATTAGACGTCGCTAAATTTGTATTTAGCGACGTTTTTGTTTGACGTCGCTAAACGTCGCTAAATTTTGGTTAATTAGGGCTCAGTTTTTCTTTTTCCCATCTGCGAAAATTTTAAAAATTTTCAAAACCTTTCGATTTCCCCCACCCCCCCTCCTCCGGCGACCGGCTCTCCACGGTTGCGGCTACTCCGGCATCCCCCTCCTCCTCCTCGAGCTCTAGGTAAACCCTAACTCTCTCTCTCTCTCTCTCTCTCTCTCTCATGTGACACTGACACAACACACACTTGACAGACACGACACACACACACACACAGACACTGACAGACACACACGACACACACACACAGACGCAGATACACACGACACACAGACACAGACACAGACACACACGACACACACACACAGACGCAGACACACACACTGGGGTTAGGGTTAGGGTTAGGTTTAGGGTTAGTCACTCCCCTCTTTCTGTACTCCAGGATCTTCTCTCTTAAGAAATAAAATCTAATCCGATCTTTCTTTCCGACCCTGCCTCTCTAAAATTCGACCTCTGACCTCTGTCAATAGAGGTCTCTATTTATAGGCGTAGATACTGAACAGCGGAGAGAACCGCACCTTTTACGCGACGGTTATCATAACTGCTACCCACGTATAAATGATCTTCTGAATAAGCGTGTGACGCGTGTCCCATTAAGAGATAATGCGTATAACTGCTACGAAGATCACGGCATGCAAGCCATGTAGGTAACTGCCCCTCGCGTAGAGATGATTGGCGTAGAAGCAAAATAACTGTCTCGTTGGCGTAAAAACCAAATAGCTGTTCTGATGGCGTAAAAGCCAAGTAGGCGTAGAAGTCCAGTGGGCATAGAAGCCCAAAAGCTGTCATATAGGCATAGAAGCCCAATAGCTGACATATATGCGTAGAAGTCCAATAGCTGTCAAGTTGGCGTAGAAGCCAAATAGCTGTCATGTTGGCCTAGAAGCCAAATAGGCGTAGAAGCCCAATGCTGCACAGATAGGTAACCGACGTAGAGATAGCCAGTTATCCTCCTTTGACTGAGGTCTTTAGCGTATTCTGGACCAGATAGCCTGTTCACATACCTTTGCAAATATAGCCTGAGTTGGCGTATTTCGAGGAGATAGCATACGGCGTACTCCTATAGCTGAAAATAGCCTGATGGCGTAATGTGCAGGGATGGTGATGTGGACGTATTAGTCCTAATTATAATTCACCCAGTCATTGGAAATAGAACAAAATCTCGTGCATAAAATGCAGAGATCTGCCCCATCTCGCGCATTAATTGTAGAGACGTGCCTCGAGTTCTGTACGAAAAGCAGCTTTTGATGTGGCGATCAGCTTTGTCTCATCCTGAGCGTAAAAGCTCACGTCTGCCTGTGTAAAACTAGGCAGCGTATTCCCTTGAATGCATAAAAGCAATTTGTATCAAGGAAATGTCACTAAACGACGGTCTGGGTCTCTGTGCCGAATCATCATTACAGCCGCCGTTTGGATAGTCGTGCAGTACTCTCTGTCAGGAGTCAGGTTCATTGTACTGTCTGACAGATTCATTCGAGGAATACGAAGCGTTCCTCGTACACTTCCATGCTGCATTAAAAGCGGATGGATTTTGCACCAAAGTGGCGATATAACAACCTTTTTACGCTGAAACAGTCTGAAATACTGCATTACGCGGGTTGTTCTGGAGCTATGTTTTACGCTGAACAACGTTGAAGCTCTGCTATACGCCAATGGCTCTGAAGTCATGATTTACGCTGCCCAGTGCTGGAGCTCTGCTGTACGCGGCTTCCTGCATGTTTGAGGGATTTACGCGTATAACTGCTTAGCATATTTTTCATGCTTCTACAAATATAGGAGTCAAAAATAATCCTGAATCTTTTTTACAAGCCATGAGTTGTAAAGAATCAGAATTGTGGTACAATGCCATGAAGGATGAGATGAATTCCATGAGTTGCAACGATGTTTGGGACCTTGTTGAGTTGCCTAATGGAGCAAAAGCCATTGGTTATAAATGGGTCTTTAAGACAAAGAAAGATTCATTGGGCAACATTGAGAGATATAAGGCCAGACTTGTTGCAAAGGGATTCACTCAGAAAGAATGAATCAATTATACGGAGACATTTTCTCCTGTATCTACAAAATATTTCTTACGCATTATTTTGGCATTAGTAGCTCACTTTGATTTAGAGTTGCAATAAATGGATGTGAAAACTGTATTTCTTAATGGAGAATTAGAGGAGGAGGTTTACATGAAACAACATGAAGGATTCCCCTCTAGCGATGGTGAGCAATTGGTTTGCAAACTCAAGAAATCCATATACGGTTTAAAACAAGCTTCCTGCCAATGGTATTTAAAATTCCATAACGTAATTTCTTCATTTGGTTTCGTAGAAAACGTTATGGATCAATGCATATACCTTAAGATCAGTAGGAGTAAAATTTGTTTTCTTGTTTTATACGTGGATGACATCTTACTTGCAACCAATGATAAGGGTTTACTTCATGAGGTAAAATAATTTCTCTCTGAAAATTTTGACATGAAGGATATGGGTGATGCATCTTATGTCATTGGCATTAAGATCCATAGAGACAGATTTCGAGGCATCTTGGGTCTGTCTCAAAAAACCTATATCAATAAAATTTTAGAGAGATTTCGGATGAAGGATTGTTCACCTAGTGTTTCTCCCATAGTGAAGGGTGACAGGTTCAACCTGAACCAATGTCCGAAGAACGATATTGAGAGAAAACAAATGCAAAACATTCCATATGCTTCTGCTATAGGAAGCATGATGTATGCTCAGGTTTGCACAAGGCTTGACATTGTATTTTCTATTGTAATGTTAGGACGATATCAGAGTAACCCAGGTATAGATCACTGGAGAGCTGCAAAGAAAGTGATGAGGTATCTTCAAGGAACCAAAGATTACAAGCTTATGTACAAACGGACGAGCAATTTAGAAGTTGTAGGCTACTCAGATTCAGACTTTGCTGGCTGCGTTGATTCACGTAAATCAACATCAGGATACATTTTTATGTTGGCCGGTGGAGCTATATCATTAAGCAGACATTGACTGCTACTTCTACTATGGAGGCAGAGTTCGTAGCTTATTTTGAGGCGACTTTACATGGTGTATGGCTTAGGGGTTTTATTTCCGGACTTAGAATTATGGATTCTATCTCTAGGCCATTGAGAATATATTATGACAATTAAGCTGCTGTCTTTTTGGCGAAAAACAACAAAAGCGGAAGTCGAAGCAAACACATCGACATTAAGTATCTAGCCATAAGAGAACGTGTTAAGGAAAAGAAAGTTGTTATTGAGCACATTAGCACTGAATTGATGATTGCTGATCCTTTGACTAAGGGCATGCCACCGTTGAAATTCAAGGATCATGTAGCGAACATGGGACTTGGTTCTCTTATGTAGTTTCTATTATACAGATAAAGTTATTAATGAAACTCTTATTATGATATTTTCTCATATTTAAGTGCACTTTATTTAATTTGAGAAAATTTATTCATTGGACCAAGAATGAATATATGATTTAATCATTAAGTTACGTTGCCACATAAAGTATAATATTAAGAAATAAATGCATTGTAATACATGAAAGATAATACTCATCATATAGAGGACCTATCGTCATGATTCATGTGTTTATTACTTAATATGAATTGTAGTTGGTTTTAAGATAATCCATTGGATTAAAAGTATGGGCCAAGTGGGAGAATGTTAGTTTATGGCTCATAGCTTTTGCTCCAACTCTTCCTATTCCTATGGGAAGTTACTAACTCTTCTTATTCATAAGGGAAGTTTCTAACTCTTCTTATTCCTAAAGGGTAGTTACCAACTCTTTGTGTTCCTAAGTGGAAGTTATCATTTTTTGTGGAGTGGCAACATTATGAACAAGAGCATGATGGGAAACTCAATTTTCTATATAAAGGATTTTGGTCCCCAAGCTAGACACACACTACTAAAGATTACACCATCAAAAATTGAGTGTTCATAGTTTGGAAGTCCAAACCCAGGAGAAAAGAAGAAAAAAGAGAGTATCAGAGTTCATCATATTGAAGCAACAATGGCTGGATGTTAGATTCATTTGAAATATTGTTATTTTGATCCTTTTGTTTAATTCCGCATCTAGGATCACATTGTATTAACACATTTCTCACTGCTAACCAATTATTCGTAGACCCATTAGTAGTTGTAATTTTCTTTTTCCCACTCAGTCTATGAATTTCGTATGTTAAAGATCTAAGGGTCGAATTTTACTAAGGAGAGAAGGAAAAGTGGAAAAAAAGAAAGAAAAAGGATGATATATTAAAAAAAAAAAGTACTTTTCTTTTGTTTGATACGAAAGAAAAATTAGAAAAAAATTAAATTAAAAAATATAGGTTTTATTAATTTTATCCTCAACTAAGAACATTTTTTTTACCATTTGACTTCATGAATAATTTTTAAATAATACCATTAATATGAAAATTTAATTGTTAATTAATATAAGTCTCAACTTTTTCTTCCACTTTTGAAAAGATTGAATTTTCTAAGTTAGGAGAAAAAAAGTACCTCCTCCGTTTTTTTTCTTTCTTTTTTCCACTTTTCCATCCAAACAAGAAAAAATGAATCTTTTCCTCCACTTTTTCTTACTCCATTTTTCTTTCTCTTATTTTTCTCTCATACCAAACACACCCTTAGGTCTCGGTTGGTTCGCGGAATCATAGAGTTGGAAACAAAATTTATTATTTTTCTATATTTGGGTGCCAAAGGAATTGAATAGGAAAGAAAAATAATTCTCATTGGGAAGAAAATTATGGAGGAAAAATAGTTTCCTCCATCCAACAAAAAAATCACTTTTTCCCCCATTTTTTTTTATCATTTTCAAATACCGAATAGAAAAATCGATAAAAATTATAATTTTCAAAAGAAAAAAAATTTAATTTTCTTTTTTTTTCTCTCAAACCAAACAAGTCAAATAGAAGACAAAAAGTTGATACACTAAAAATTATCAAATAATTTAGAGTTATTTGTATTTACTCCCTCCCCCATTCATAATGTTTGATTTGAGAGAAATCACCAAAATTGATACACTAAAAATCACCAAAATTGTCTAAATTTTGAGAAATAGAGGCACCGTTAATTAATTTTAGAGAAATTTTGACTTACCCTCCATTTTATTTAAAATATTTAATGGTGCACCCCACAATTTTTTTATAATGTACATGTCCTTCCACTTTTGACGGAATTCGTTCAGTCATGACGGTCAACCGGGAGGAGGGGGGGGGTGCAGGAGAAAGAGAAAGAAGATAAAAGTGGAGACATTTTGGTCAAAACAGTTGATCGTTAATTTCAGACCAATTTCGTTAAAAGTGGAAGAACATGTACATTATAAAAAAATTGTGAAGTGTATTCTTAAATATAATAAATAAAGTAGGTGGTAAGTCAAAACTTTTCTTAATTTTAAAATAAAAATACTTGAATATGCATTCGAAAATGGGAGGATAAATAAAAATAACTGAATAATTTATCGTTTATTTATTGCTCATTATTAACACAAGTTGAATAAAGTTGCATTGCTTTAGTTGGGTCTAACGAAACCATGGTCGACTTGACAGTACGACCCCATGGAAAAGAAAAAGAAAGAGCAGAAGAGAGTGTTCACTTTTGTTGATTGGTGATGATAGGAGATGACAAGAGTGATGGTTACTTGAAGAAAACCAAGCTATTTTTCTATTTGTGATTTTGTGGCTGTTTTTGTTCTCACGCAAAAATTTGAATGTCGTTGACTATTTCATTCAAAGAAAAGAGTCCGTCAATCTAAAATTATATTTATTTCTAATTTAATTTTTATAATAATAATAATAATAAAAATTTAAGTTGACACATGGTCATCTTTGAATTAAATAATAAATATCATACAAATTTGAGTGGGCGAACAAAAATTGACACTTATGCTTTTATATATAATTTTATCAAGTCACCTTCCTCACAACTATAAATGAAGCTCGTAATTAAAAATTAAAATAAATTTTAACAAATTATTTAACTACATAATATTATATAATTATAATCAAATATCTCTTTTAGTTCATGTAGTTAAAATGAGGGACATTTTTCTTTGTCGGTCATGTTCGATTTTCCATGACATTTTACGTAATATTAATAAGGGAGGGGATATTGCATCAAGGATTATTGCAACAATTATTGTACAAAATAATTTCAGTCAATATTTTTTTTTTTGAAATATGTAATTATAAAATATGTTGACGTGACACCTACTTTATGAAATGATTTATAATCACATAATTAAAAAAAATGTGTGATTGAAATTATTTGATATAATAATTTGGTGTAATATTTTGTTTCTATATTAATAGCAGAGAAAAGAGAAGAATAATAGCAGAGAAAAGAGAAGAATGATGGAATGTTTATAATTTTCGAACCGTTTCTAAGTTATTACAATATTAGAGAAGAGATAAGAGCGAAACACATTTCTGAAGCGATTTTTGAATCATTGACTTGATAGAAATTTCACACGTGATGGAACAAAGATTAAAGCGATAGAAATATAAAAGAAATTTCGTAGACAAAAGCACGACAACGCGCTTTTTTTCTTTTTAATTAACCACATTTATTTCCACTTAGATGCAATAGAGATTAATTAGGCTATAACAGTATTGTCAATCACTATCAACCCATCGTGTCCGATTGGGGATGCGTTGGACTCGGAGTTCTGAGCTTTGATGAGAACCGCCGTCCGGAACGCCAAAATCTCTAGAAGGCATCAAAAGATATATAATTTTTTTTTTAAAATTTGATGTACCAAAAATTTATTTGAACAAATTAGTCAAAATTGAACGACTTTTAAGATATCACGAGAGACGAAATATTGTCATCTGTGTTGTTAAATTTTTGTCAACTGAGATAGCAAAATTTTACCCGTCTGTTAAAATAAAATAAATATATATATATATATATATATATATATATATATATATATATATATATATATATATATATATATATTATTGAAAGAAATTAAAAAATGTTTAATTTTTGTCAACTGAGTTGGCTGAATTTCAGCAGTTTTTTTTCCGGTGCTAGCAGGGGGTGGAGCACCGACACCCCTATCTCCATGTTAGCTTAGTGACCCCCCTCCCCTCCTGCTGGAATTCAGACATCTTAGTTGGCGGGATGTTGTGAGTACCAACATCATTATATATTAAACACAAAAAATTTAAAATACATATATATACAAAGTTTCCATTACATAAAAAAATATAATTTAATAATAGAGGTTAAGTATCATAATAATTGAAAGTTTGTATCACATACATTGTTTCAAGTGGGAATTTGCCTAGAATAAAATAATCTTTGAGATAAAGGTCATGCCAACCTTCATTAATGATCATTCACTGGAACGACCAGCCTCCTTTGGTTCGCGAAAACATAAAATTGAAAAAGAAAAGTCATTATTTTTTTAATATTTGGATAAAAAAAGAATTGAAAAAAAGTGATTTTCAATAAAAAAAAATCTCTTCTTCTAATTAAGGATTCATTTTTCTATTTTTAAGGTCATATTTGATTCGTGAAACGGAAAAATAAATAAAAGAAAATCAATTTCTTGTTCTTTATTTTCTTTTGAAAAAAATTATATTTTATATTTTTTTTTTCTAGTGTTTGGAGAGGTCAAAAAAATTTGAAGGAAAAATAATTTTTTTATGATGGAAAAGTAATTCCTTGGATGATTTTCTTCCTCATGCTTTCCTTCGACATCAAAATATAGAAAATGAATAAATTTTTTTTTTCATGTCAAAATTCTGCAAACCAAACGAAAAAAAAAAAAAAAAAAATCGATTAAAATTATTATTTTTCAAAGAAGAAAAGAGAGCGAGGAAATAATTTTTTTTGTTTTCCTTCCTTTTCCGTGAATCACACAAGAGGCCAAAAAATAAAAGGAAGACAACATATTACAAAATTAACTAAACAAAACAACTAAATAGAAAGTCACTTGACAGGGTCTATATGCAGGGAGGAGAAACAAATAGGAAGGAGCTTATATAAAAAAGAAAAAAGAAAAAAGAAATCATTTGTGACGTTATAAACACTTCAACGCAATGGTCATGATGATGACACCACTTACCGAGTGATTGGGACTGATTGTAGCATGAGCCTCACTTTTTCTTCATATTATCCTTTCTTTATTCATCCTTATTTTAAATGATTGTACGAAGGCTTAATTAATCATTTAACAGTGTTACATATCAGAATATTCCTCAAATGTCGAATTTTGTTCACAACCATAATATAAGGAAATAACGACGAATAAACAATTGAAAAGAAATCTGTGGCTAATATAGCATTAATTGTTAGGACTTTAAAACTGGTTTGCTTTTGATTATGCTGTTAAAAGGGAATACATTGTGCAAGCATTTCTATGCTGTTGCGTATCATAAAATGTGACTAATTAAGGCTAATTCTATAGGCACTACAATTTTTGCTTACGATAGTTCACAGGACAGTCCAATTCCCCCTTTCCAAATTCAAATCATAACCTTAATTTCAGTCGTCGTCGTCGGAGGCGACGGCAGGAGAAGGACGAGAATGGAGTAGGAGGAGAAGCTGCTGATGATGTCGTCGTTGTTGTTGTTGATGATGCCATCGTTGCTGATGTCGTCGCTCACCGGCGTCGATCCGTCGCCTCGCCGCTGTCGCTGTTGATGCTTCTTCTTCTTCTTCTAAGACTATAGTGACAGTCATATTAATTAGGAATGCAAAAAATGTTGACAGTTCTTCCAATTGGAAGGATTTGGAAGAACTGTCAACATTATTGATAGTTTTGAAAAAAAAAAATTTGAACATCATGAATTTTTTTTTTTCAATGACAAATTTGTAAGTAACTAAAAAAATAATTTAGACTACTTTAAGTAAGTTTTGAAATTCCTTTGGAAATAGTCCTAATTAAAAGGAATGGAATGGTTGAACTCTTCCGGTATGAACCCCTCTTGTTGACTGTACTTTATTTATTTTTGAACAGGAGTGTACTCAATTTCTGTAGTGCTTCTTTTTCCTTCCGTTCACATCTATGCTTATGCAATCCTATCACTTAAAAAGTATACATAGCTATTTACTTTATTTTGGTGAACCAAAAAATAAAGATGATTCAAACAAACAAAAAAAATCTGCATATTCCTGCAGTTTTATCCCCATTTTCTTGTTGATCAATGAGTCGCTGCAGAAGGAGAATTTGAATGGAATATCTATAATTTCAGACTAGGTAGCTAGCTATCCATAACTTAAAAAGATCATTATTTTTTTTTTTTTCTAAATTACAATTTATTATAAGTAACCAGTTCCATGGAACCAAAGCCATCAAACTAAAAAGAATCTCTCTCACTTTAACCACATAAGTTAGAAATATCTGACTATAATTAAATAATATTATTTAGTTAAACTATTAGTTAAAATATATTAATTTTTTAAAACTTTAATTACGTACCTAGACGACTTTTGAGCAATTTTCTATTCTCTTACTTTTGATCCATTTTTTATCCTCTTTATAAAGTAAAGATATATACGTTGAAGTGATTCCTAATGGCTGCAGAAATCCTCCTCCCTCCCTTGTAGTTGAATCTTGGGTTGCTTTATTCACATAATATATGGACACAATTAATATATACGTGCTAGATTTTTTTGTTTTGTTTTTGTTTTTGTTGCTCTCTAATTATGCATTAACAGAGGGAAGAAAGTCAGTAAACATTTTCTTCAAAATCGACGTAGGCATATGAGCATTTGCAAAATCTTTCGGATTTTATTTGGTCTCTGTCTGCTTTCTTTCAATAAATCTTTTGTCCACACCCACGTCCACACCCGTCCACGGATGTGGGTTGGTGTGTGTGTGTGTGTGCCCAGAAGGAATTGACAGTAGCAAGAGCAAGAGGTGGGGACCAGTGTGATGGAGGTGGCACTCTCAGAGTTGAAGCTTGGGTGCCAAGGAAATTAAATCCAAGATACATGAACTCCCTCCACTCTGCACTCTGCTCTATATAATCCCCTCCCACTCTCTCTCCCCAGTAAAAAAAGCCTAATTAATTAATTAATCTTCTTGTGATCTGGTAGTGCATGTCAACATACCCAGTTCCCAGCTGCACCCACAAAAAGAAAGGAACTGGGAACCCTGCTCCGAGGCGCGGCCAGGTCAGGAAGAAGGTCTTCAATGACTTCCTCTCCCTCTTTTCCATAGGTGGCAAGGGGAAAGCCGGAGAAGCCACCGCCACCAGCGGCAGCGGCAGCTCCGGCGGAACCTCGGCCTCCGCCACCCCTTCTGCTGGCGCCTCTCCTCCGAACGCCGCAGCACCATGATCGGTCGATATGTGTCTTCTTAATTATCTACTTCCTTACTACTTAATTAATTCTCTGTTGCTGTAGTTTTATTGGTATCAGGGTAAAATAGTGAATCATTCTACAATAATCACCTCTCTCTCTCTCTCTCTCTCTCGTTCTTTCTTGATGGTGTTTTTGTATCAAGATTAGATTGCGGAGAGGAGGTGGTGGTGCATGGGTCCGTCGTACGCGTGTGCTAGCTTCTTTTATTTGGTTATAGTTATGATGATGATATTAAGTGTGCTGAATCATTCTGTAATAATCACCTCTCTTGTTTTTTTCTTCCAAAATCTTGATGATGTTTTTGTATAAAGATTAGATTAAGCAGGTGGTGGTGTTGTGTGTGATTGGTTAATTATATTGATATATATATTCAGTCTACTTTCTCCTCTTGGTTTGGATTGGCCTAATAAGATGAATCATGGGTGTAATTGTTACTTTTTATATATATATATATATATATATATATATACAGAAAATTTACTGTAGCGAAATAAATTTATATTAAATTCTTATAAACGAAACAAGTTTGAAAAATTTGTAAAAAAAAACATAGTCCGCCAACAGTGTTGGCGGAAAACAAAATTTCTGTACACGTAAGCAGCAAAAGAATTAAAAAAATTTAAAAAGTGGGCCCCACGGAATTGGGGGGGGCCAATTTCAGCCAACTCTGTTGGCGGAAATTGGCCCCATGGGGCCCACGTTTTTTTGTTAGGTTTTGTTTTGTTTGGTTTGGTTTCGTTTGGTTTACGTTTTTTTTTTTTGGTTTGGTTTGATTGATTTTTTTCGTTGGTTTATTTTAATTAGTTATATTTCTGTTTTATTTATTTAGTTTAGTTTAGTTTTGTAATTAAATTTAAGTAAAAATATTTTAATGAAATAAAATTAAAATAAATTATTTGGAAGGAAAGAAATATTTAGAATAGACATTAAATATTTCTAAATTTTTAATAGACATTAAATATTTGGAAGGAAATAAATTATATTTCTGTTTTTTTTATAATAGACATTAAATATTTCTAAATTTTTTTTTGTAGATCGAAACATCGTTTTAAATCCGTGGGCCCCCACATCCAATATAAATTTATTTTCCTACAGTAAATTTTAAATATTCAAAAATAATATTACCGAAAGTCAAATTTGGAGGTCAAAACATCGTTTTTTGACGATCCTAAATTTTTTCGAAGTCCGTCAAACGGTGAAACGGTTTATCCTGAAGTACTTTTCCATACGGTCATTTTGGCTCAAACTGGAGCTTGTTTCGATCTCCCAGTCAAAAGTTATGATAGTTTGAAGTTTTATATTTTATATTTTTGCCTGTAACATATGCGTCTTGTTTCGGATAAATTTTTTTTCTACATGATTTGTGTTACTCTCGTCGAAAACATACAAATCGACTTATTATTTAACGAAAAACGATTTCATAACAAGTACTTATGGTCGTTCGAAGTCTGCGACGGCAGACGTAATAATCTTACGACAGATTATTATTATTATTATTATTATTATTATTATTATTATTATTATTATTATTTTAACGTCTGTTAACGACGAAAAAATTTACGATAAAAATATAATATTTATAAATATAAATGTCCAATTCATATTGATATTTTTTTCGTAATTTTTTTAAGCTTTTATGCTTTAGATAGAATTTATACAAAACTTTTATGCTTTAGATGGAATTTATACTAAATATTTCTTTCCAATTAATTTATTTTAATTTTATTTTGTTAAAATAATTTTACTTAAATCTAATTACAAAACTAAACTAAACTAAATAAATAAAACAGAAATATAACTAATTAAACTAAACCAACGAAAAAAATCAATCAAACCAAACAAAACCAAAAAAAAAAAAAATGTGGGCCCCATGGGGCCAATGAAATTGGCCCCCTCCCAATTTCAGCCAACTCTGTTGGCGGAAATTGGCCGTGGGGCCCACTTTTTAAATTTTTTAATTTTTTTTCTGCTTACGTGTACAGTAATTGTGTTTTCCGCCAACACTGTTGGTGGACTATGACTTTTTTTACAAATTTTCCAAACTTGTTTCGTTTACAAAAATTTAATATAAATTTATTTCGCTACAGTAAATTTTCTGATATATATATTGTGGAGGATTTCACCCATAGATTAATTCGTATGGTTATACGCCATCTCCTACTTCTAATAGAACATCCTCCTCTATGCTAGCAATTATGTTAAATTTCGATCTGCTTTCCTTGTCAAATATTCGACGGTTCTGTTCCTTCCATATATGCCACATCGTGCAAGCTACCTTAATTTTTACCTTTATGTCGCATAACAAATAGCATCTCGATCGTCTCCTGCACCCTCTCGTCTTGTGTAAGTGAAATTCTCAGTTTTTTCTGTTGTGTTTGCCAAATAGAACTGCAAAACTCGCAGGTGAAGAACATATCGTCAGCCGTTTCTTCATGTCTTGTGCACAACAGACACATGTTTTCTTCTATAATAACTCTGAATTTGCGTAGTAAGTAATCTGTTGTTAACCACCTTGTAAAGGTGTAATTGGAATTTGGGCACAAAACTGTAAATCCCCTAAAATTTTAAAATTTTATTTTAAGTAATTTTATTAAATTATTGAATTTTTTTAGAGTATTTTCACAGTTAATTAGAAAATAAATTTTATTGATTTAATTACTTAGATAAATACTCATTAAGAATTATTCCACAAAATAATTTTTATTATTAATTAGAGTCTTGTTAAAGGGTGATAGATTTTCTAGAAATTATTTGTGTGCAAATATTCTTTTTTAAATTTTTATAACCTCATATATATATGTAAATATATATGTGATTAAATATATAATAATAATAATAATAATAATAAGTAATAGTAATAATAATTTTTTTTAATGATAATAGAAATAAAAATAAAATAAAATGAAAAGAAAAAGAAAAAGAAAAAGAAAAGAAAAGTAAAAAACAAAAACAAAAACCTAAAACTAAACAAAACCTATTTACTAATCCTAACCCAACCCAACTCACCCACAGCAGACCCCCCCCACCCTCCCGCGGCTCTCTCTCTCTCTCTCTATATATATACATTGTCACGCCCCAGTCCCAAAATACGTAGGACTAGGACACGTAAGCATGCCAGCCGCCTGTATATATGGCAACTCCAATATATGGAAACCATAATACAAGCGTACGCTGTATAATGAATAATAATTCACAAGTGGTAAAACTATCACAAGTCACAGGGTATAATCTAAATCTCATCCACAGAAATCAAATAAACATGAATAACCAATAATCATGTAGCTAGATCTCAATAATAAGTATCTAAAGAATGACAGTCGGATGAAAACAAATCCACTGTCGAAATAGAATATAAAATGAACCAGATACACACCATATAAGAGCAGCATCTGACAATCACGAGGCTCGAAGAGAAGACCTCCTCGGAATATAAGTAACATGTCCGGATCTGCGCTCCTGCGAATACTCAGGAACATCTACACTTGGAAAGGGACCAGGTCCTCAGAGGGACATAACAAGATACAGAAAAATAACATGCCATGTATGTAAATACTGAATAATTAAATGGGGTGTTCTAACCATCTAAGTGAATGCAATTTGAAGACCTGGTAGTACGCATGGGAATGTGTAGGCTAGACATATGCTGACGTAATTCACCAATCGTCATGACTGGCTAGTATATGTGTCATATGCCCCCAGACGCATGGGCACTCTGCAATCGACCATGAGGAGCATGGTACGAAGGATATAACATCATGGAGGGGGTGTCCCATACGCCTACTAGTAATCTTCCCCGCCCAATGTAGGTATACAAGTCGTGAAAACGACGTGGACATCTCATACTATGATGCAAGTCTCAATAAAATAAATAACTAAGCTACATACCGTTACACGTGTTGCTCACACTGATGGCCAGTCGCGCATGAGGCACGCGTCCCTACATGAACTCACTCTGTGACGTGTAATGATACGTGTCAAGGCCTGGAAAGTTATATCAATAACTTCACAACTTTTAGGTGGGTCTACTAGACACTAGGTCAGACACAAGTCCTAACGTCAACGCCTTCGTTGACTGCACCCGAGTTTTCTCGGACGCGCACATTTATATTTAAAATAAATAAACATGTAACTAACAATAACTGAATTTAAACAGTACAACAAGGCAAGGTATACTTGCCTGGCAAGAGAGCTGCAAATATAACGTCCAGATGTCAATGCCAAAAGTCAGAAACTATGGCCTCAGAATAAATGTCTTCGGATGCTGAAATAAACATCACTAACAGTCTCAAAAAATATCAAATAGCTAGAAACGCCTGTCCTTAAGTCCAATTTGGACACAGGGGCAAAAATGACAGTTTTTGGTCAAAGCGGGGTCCACATGTGGGCCGCTTTGCACCAAAAAATGTGTCAGGGTCAAAGGTCTCCAAATTTGCCAAACTTAGTGTCAACAAGTCCAGAACGTCGATACGAACCCAACGGAATATCCAGAACTGGATTCCGATGAGCCGGTCACAAAATCGCCCGTCAAGTGGAGCCTGTGGGGCCCACGATACGGGATTTTGTCAACATTCTCAGAATTGAAGCAAACTTGGATCATAGGACCAGCGTATTGCTACGAGTCCGATGGCACAAGTTTTGTTTCGATCCGACGTGTGTACACAAAGTTACAGCGTGTTCCAGAACAGGCGGATACGGGACGTTGTCGGCGAATACGCGTTGATTCCGGTGTGCACGCACATCCAAATCAACTTCTGCGAAATCCCGCACGTCCGTATCAGTGGCGCGCACGTTTCAGTAAAGACCGCGTGCGACCAAGTCTTCTCGTTTGGCGGGGCGTACTCAGTTCCGGGTGAAATGGGTCGTTATTTTTCCTGTTTTTGGATCGCGGTTCGCGATCGCCACAGGACGCGATGCTCCGAGCGGGTTGCACGGGCATCGAGAGGGTCACAAAGCCTACGTGTCACAACTGACGGAATTAAAAACGGAACTACGAGGAGATAGAACGGGTTACCTGAACAGGGCTCCGCATAATGACTTTTTCCTGTGTCCGGGAGTCGTCTCGACACAACAGGACACAGTGTCTGGGCTGTTTCTAGCTTCTGTGCTGTGTCCAGGTCACTGTACAGGCTGAGGATCGTCGGGGCTTTGCCGTGGCGGGTCAGGGCGTCGCCGGAGGAGGACAAGTGGTGGTGCTGGGTGGTGGACAGGGTGTAGGCCGGGCGGGGAAACGCTGGACATGGAGGAGGAGAAGGAGGTCGAGGTCGGGCTGGCCGGGGCCGGGTGGCTGGGTCTTGGCCGCTGTGTTAACCTCGTCGAGGAGGATGGGGGGAAAAGCTGCGGCTGTGGGGGGGGGGGGGAAAGACCAAGGTGAGGAGGAGGAGGAGGAGGAGGAGATCGAGGGTGGCAGGGCTGTTCCGGCTGGGGGGGGGGGGGGGGTTGTCGGGAAGTAGAGGGGGTCCGGCGAGGGGAGGGGAGCAGGGAGGAGCGGGGAAGTCGGGGAAGGAGATGAGGTGATGGTGGTCGATGGCTGCTGTGGTGGTCGGGCTCGGGCGGAGTGTAGGAGTGACTGCGCCGGCCGGAGAGAGGGGGAGTGGCCGGTGGAGGGTGAAATCTACAGGGGGGACCACGGTGAGGAGGAGAGGTAGAGGGGGTGGAGGGGATGACGATGGTGGAGGAGGGTGGTGGCGGGCTGTGATGGGGGTGGCGGTGGAGATGGGGGCCGGAGGAGAAGAAGGAACGGGGGGATCGGGTGGCGGAGGGCGGAGGAGATGAAGTCGGGGCCCGCGGGGGGGGGGGGGGTCAGCTCGCCGTGGGGCGGCGGAGCAACTCCTGCGGGGGGGGGGGGTTTGCTTCGCCGCGGGGGGGGGGGGGGGGGGAGAGCTGCTCCGGCGAGGGGGCTCGGGGGCGGGGAGGGGGAGGAGAAGAGATGCTGGTGATGATGATGGTGGTGGTGGCGAGTGGCGTAGTAGGTCGAGGCCGGCGGCTCGGCTCGCCGCGGGGTTGGGCGGAGCTACTCCGGCGGGCGGGGGCTCGCCGCTTCGGTGGGGGAGGGGGTCGGCTGAGGGGGGGGGTAGAGTTAGGTTTTTGTTTTTATTTTATTTTACTTTTCTTTTATAGAAAATAAATTAATATTTTAAGTAAAATATCTATAGATATTTACAGGATATTTACGAGATATTTTCGGGATATTTTTGGAATATTTTCGGGTGGGTTCCGCCTCCAAATGGACGGTGCAGATTCACCGGCCAATGAGGGGGTGACACCTCGCAGAAAAATTTGCAGAAAAGTTTCTGTAATTTCATAAATTGCATAAAGGTCATATTTTGGGAATTTGTGCAATTTACGAAATTGTCTGAAAAAAATACACGATTCCTAAAAATACTAAAATTCACAGAATTGAAGGGAAAAGCTGTGTGAGGGTCCTGACGGGGTGGGGGTGAGTCTGGGCAGGGGCTGGGCCTGGTTTTCTTGGGTGATACGGACCATCGTATTTATTAATTAATAAATACTGCGCACGGTGTTCATTAATTATTTAGAGTCAGGTAGGGTCATAATTTTAGTACGGTGTCAATATACTAAATGTAGTATACTCAGTGTAAAATATTTACGTATTTTTGTTTGGACAAAACAGGTGCATGTTGGGCCTCAAATCTCTATTGGAACAGAGATGGGTACAGGTCTGGGAATTTAAATACGTATATTGGTGACGATATTTGTGCGTCTCAAACGAGGCTCAAAGTAAAGTATCTGGGAGTTGCACAAAGTGCAAGAAAATAGACTAACATGTCTAGGACAGGTATATGAACTTTGTTCGGGGATAACAGTCAAGGTAAAGCTCCAAATAATTCGGTGATGGACAGGTGCACAAGTCAATAGGATATGTAAGCAAAGTAAATTAAAATATTGTCATAAATCCTAAATTGCTAAAAATAATCCTAAAATGCTGGAATCTGGTCAAGGGGGTTTACAATCTACCAAACTTATAAAAATTTCTTCCTCGAAATTAAAACTAAGCCATGGTAGAAGTCAAAGACGGCATAAGGTATAACTTAACAAAGTAATTTATATCTTGGTTTACGAATAGGTTCGAAAAATGTTCACGCATGTCGTTCACACGCTCCCAAGTAGATTCTCCTGGCGTGCCATGCTTCCATGCCACGCGGACAAAGGGAATAGACTGATTCCTCAATACTTTTTCTCGATGATCAAGGATTTCTACGGGTTGCTCTTGATACGACCTGCTCGGCCTAATGGTGATCTCCGAATGGTTGAGAACATGACTGATGTCTGTCACATATCGCCTGATTTGCGATACGTGGAATACTTCAAGTACTCCCTCAAGTGAAGGTGGTAGCGCAAGTTGATATACCACTACTCCTACTCTTTCTATCACGTCAATGGTCCAACATACCTTGGACTCAACTTGCTGCGTCCTCCGAATCGAATGGTGCCTCTAGTAGGTGATATCCTCAAGAAGACATGATCGTCCACTTTGAATTCCAAGGGACGATGATGACGGTCTGCCTACTGCTTCTGTCTGTCGTGCACTGCTCGCCAGTGTCCTTGCATTGTCTCTACGGTGTTGACCACCAACTCTGGTCACGTAAATCCTTGTCTGGTAAAAAGCTGAATGGTATGCCGTGCAATCTTATGATTTGTCTCATATATAAGTTAGCTAAAGCTTCTGCAGGCTGGCCAACTCTAAAGGTAAGAAATGTGCTGACTTGGTGAGTCGGTCCATATGATTTTTTTTAATCCTTACAAGTCAACCTAGTCATAGGTGTTGCTGTCCATTCAGGAGTCAGTCAATTGTTCATCCAGGTGAAATCCATTTAGATCCTCGACCGCAGCCCCCGCGGCTCTCTCTCTCTCTATATATATATATATACATATACGTTCATAAACCCTAACCCCAATCCCTAAACCATTCCCAGACCCTCGACCGCAGCCCTGCCCCCGCGCATGTGCACAGTCCCAAACCCATCTTCAAGCTATTATATCTCCCTCATCTCTCATCATTTTCTCGAGCGGTTTGTCAGTGTACGTTCACAACCTAACCCTCTAGGACCCCCTTCAAGCGGAACGAGTTTTCATGCCCTGAATTGGTCGAAAAATCGACCGAAAGTTGGCCGAAAAACTAACCAAAAACAGTCCAGAATTTCGACCCAAACCCCCATGTTCATGTCCAATTTGGCACCAACCCATTTAATATTTTCAAAATCTAATTAAAGGATTTTCTTCTCTATATAACAAAAAATTTAACTGTTCTTTTAATTTTTATTAGTTTATTTTATCTGTTAAATTATTCGACCTCCAAAACGACCAAAACTTGATAATTTAAAATTAAGATTTTGTGACACGGAGTACGCCCCGCCAAACAGGACCGTCTCGTCATATACCAATTGCACCGAAAGGCGCGTATGGTATATCCTGATGTGCGGACTTTCGCGGAAGTTGATTTGGACGTGTGTGCGCGCCGGAATCAACCCGTATCCGTAAAAAGTCTCCGTATCGCAAATTTTACAAAATGCTACCCCACTTTGTGTACGCCCGTCAGAATGCGATGAAACTTGCGCCATTGGATTCATGATATCACGCTGGTCCTGTGACCCAAGTTTTACGCGATTCTGAGACAGTTGATCAAGCCGCATATTCGCGGCCCCTACGGTTTGACTTGAAGGGCTAATTTGTGATCGGCTCACCGGAATCCAAAATTGGATATACCTTTGAGTTCGTATCGACATTTTAAATTTTTTTGACCTAATTTGTTCCATTTAGAGACCTTTACCTCTGGCACGTATTTTGGTGCAAAGTGGGTCACATGTGGAATCCGCTTTGACCTGAAATTACCGTTTTGCTCCTGTGTCCAAATTGGATGAAAGGGTAGTATTTTCTAGCTATCTCACTTATTCTGGGAATGTTGATGATATTTATTTCAGCATCTGGAGACGTTCATTTTGATGCCATAGTTTCTGATCCCTTGTGCTTGAAGTCTGGACGCTTACACTACACAGCTTTGTTGTCAGGCAAGTATACCTTGCCAAATTGCTTACAGTATTTTGCATGCTTATCATATTTTTATATATTCATTATATATGTGTTTTCTTTCAGTCATACTTATATATTATATATGTTGACATACACTTGACACATAATATCATAGGCGGGGAGGATAATCAGTAGACGTATGGGCTACCCACTCTGGTAAACCGTAGTAACTAGCATGCACTATGGTAGTTGTGTCACGATTGTCACTACCCTCAAGGTATATAAATTTCTGGTGTCATGATGGTCGCTACCCTCGAGGTATGACGGCTTCTGATGTACATGGACGTATGTGTGAGTTGTAAGATAGATAGAGCAGCCTACACATGCCCATACGTTGAAAATTTGTTCTCACTATGCATTTTCATATAGATTGTCTAGTACAGCGTACTTATATTTTTTTTGTCTATTATGCATGTTTTACTGTATTCAATTTGCATGCTTCTATGTATCTTGGTACGTCCCTTTGAGGAACTGGTCCCTTTCCAGGTGTAGACGATCTTGACTATTCTCAGGAGTACGGATCATGACTTGCTACTTCTCTCTCTTTCGAGGAGGTCTTCTCTTCGAGTCTCATTGTTCATTAGATGTACTTATTTTGTTTCTCTTACATTCTAGTTTGGTAGTGAATTTGTCTCCACCAAACTACTTATTCTTATCAAGCATTTTATACTTGATTCAGTTATATAGTTGATTGGTTATTTGATTCTGTGGATGAGATCTAGTTATACACTGTGACTTATGACATAAATCTATACCACTTATGAATGGTTATTCATAATACAGTGTACGTATGTGTTATGGTTTTCATATATTGGAGTTGCCATATACATACGGCTGACATGCTTACGTATTCCTAGTCTTACGTATTTTGGGACTGAGACGTGACATGTTTTACCCAAATAAACTCCGTCAATGGGGTCTTCGACTGTTTATGCCTGGTAACCTCATATGCTTCACGGAGGGTGAACATGTAAAACCCCTAATTCTAAAAACCGTATTATTATTATTATTAATTATTTAATTTATTTATGGTAATTATGAGCTAAATAGAGGAGATAGATTTTATTTAATATTTAATTAAGGTGTTTGTGCATCTAGGAGATTTATGGAGTCGTTATAAATTTTTTCTAATTTATTCCATGTAGGAGACCCTTCGGACAGTTGCTAGCTTAACCGTATGCACCAATATAATTTTTAGAATTTTCTAAGTATAGATATGTATATATATAGATATAATTAATTAGAAAGAAATTCTTATTGGATCTCAATCCGGAACCCAAACCGCAACTCCTAAACCCACTACCCGCTGGAACCCACAACCCATTAGGAGAAGGAAATATCAACAGCAGCAGTAGCAAAAATCAACTTTGCTTCCCTTCTCCGCGCGTGTGAGCCATCCCATTCCACCGCTTCTTATCACTACTATTACTAAAAACTTCCCAACCGAAACCAAAACCAATGATAGGAAGAAACAGCAGCAGCCTCTACTGCCTCTTGATCCCTATATATATATTATAACCTCTCCTGAAACCTAATCCCACTTCTTACACCAAAACTTAAATACTGTTTGGACATACACTATACAGAACTTTGCTCGGCAAGTATACCTTGCCTTCGTACTATTATTTACACTCCACATGTTGTCTGCATAATTTATGTTTTGCTTAATTAGTTCATTTATTGCTAAATAAATTGTGTGTCTAAGGAAACTTGGGTGCAACGACGATGTCGTCGTATCATATTTATTTTGTAGATTTTTGGACCTACTTTATGAGACCATCCCAGTATTATGGAGCATCATTAGATTCATTGGCCGTGACACAGTTGCTACACGAGTTGTGAGTCTCATATAGATCACGGACTGCGTGACAGGTCTGGCCTCCTGTACACATGGGCCGTACGTTAGGGATGACTGCTGATAGAAAATTTGTATGCTAGTAGACCTGGCAGTTATTTATAGGTTTTATCGTATCATAAATATGGCATGCTTAGAGCATGGGGTGGAGAGAACAATAAGTAAGGCGTTTGGGCTCCTTTGCACTTTTCTCCTGTATACCCGGATTCTCCGTCGAAGAAACGGATGATGATGACCACTATATATTATATGATTAGGCCTCTGCCGTTCAAAAGATAACATGCTTGTAGGCCCCTGATTCTTCGAGAGAATCATGCCAATCCCATTATTGGCCAGATAGCCCACGTGTTGGAAAGTTGTTCTCAAACTGCATTCACTTAGACGGTTAGGTGACCCATTGGATGTTTATATTTCAGTACTTATTGGCATATTTATATGTATCTTGTTACGTCCCTCTGAGGACCTGGTTCCTTTCCAGATATAGACAAGCAGGAGTATCCGCAGGAATACGGACCTGGACCTGACGCTACTTACCAGGCTGAGGAGGACTTACCCTCAGAGTATATATGATTTATTGCCGCTGTTTAGAGATCTTTGTTGCTACTTCAGTATAGTCGTTTTGTAGTGGATTTGTTTCCATCCGACTATCAGACTTGATACTCATCTTGATACTCAGATATTATTCAGCTCTTTATTCCTGCTTATTATTTGTGCTGTGGATGAGATATAGATTGTATGTGACTTGTTATGACAGTATATTACCACTGATGGATCAGATATTCATGAACAGCGTACGTGTGTATATGGTTTCCATATATTGGAGTTCGTATACATACGACTGGGCGTGTTACGTATTCTTAGTCCTACGTATTTTGGGACTGGGGCGTGACATGTTTTTGGTGGTGGCCCATGCAGGTCTAGAATATATTGTCTTGGTTACGTAACTGTACCAAACAAGCCTGCGTATAGGAATAGAGTATAAGGATCTCATCCACACTTGACTAAAACCTCATTCTTCCTATCAACTATCCTCTGTTTGGATAAAACAAAGTTTTACGCCAAAAACCCTTTACGCTGTGACCAGGGACCTCTATTTATAAAGATTAACCAAATGACTGTTGTTGGCGTAAAAGCCAAATGACTAATATTGGCGTAAAAGCCAAATGATTTTCCTAGTTGGCGTAAAAAGCCAAACTATGAAGAAGACTGCCAACTTTACGCTGCGGTTATGACAACTGCTACCCACGTTCAAATAGTCTTCCTAACCCTGCGTGTGGCACGTCATGCAAGCCACGTAGGTAACTGCCCTAGTGTAAACTTGTTGATTCCTGAATAATAGATAACCAGCGTAGAGTAGCCTGATTAGGCATAAAATGTAAAGATGGTGACGTAAGCGTAATTGTCACAGCCTTAGCTTCCTAGTCATGACCAATTAAGAGAAAAAATCTCGTGCATTAAATACAGAGATATGCCTCGAGTCCTGTGCAAGAAACAACTTTTAATGTGGCGTCTGACTTTGTCTTATCTTGAGCGTAAAAACTCATTTCTGTCAAAATAGAATAGGCAGCTTATTCAGAAGACTCCACTTTCTTCCTTTTGGACGCGTAAAAATAACTTGTATAAAATATGTCACTAAACGACAACCTGGGTCCCTGTGCAAAATTATCATCACAGCCGTCATCTCGATAATCGTACGATACTTTGTCAGATGTTAGGTTCACTGATTTGACTGACAAACTCATGAGTTCCTCGTACAACTTTACGCTACAACATATGCTAGACTTTACGCAGGAGATATTTACACACAGATCTTTTCGCAGATTTTGCGCAGACTTTACGCAGCAATCATTTTACACGCAGACTTTTACGCGCAGAGTTTATGCAGGAAGTATAGCAGACTTTTTACGCAGTTAGCTCTGAAGCCATGTTTTACGCCAAACTACTTTGAACCTCTGCTTAATGCCAGACAGCTTGAAACTCTATTTTACGCAGACAGTTTCGAATCTTACTTTACGCCAAATTATCTTATCTCTGTTTTACGCCAACAGTCTTGAATCTCTATTTTTACGCGGACAGTTCTGAAGCTCTACTTTACGCTTCTCTACTTTACGCGGACAATTCTGAAGTCTTGTTTTACGCCAACTACCTTGAAGCCCTGTTTTACGCGGGGAGGGACTTCATGTATGTTAGGGTTTTGACTGTAACATATGAGGACAATTCCCCAGCATATTTCATGCTTCTACATTCTATCTTAATGCTTGCATCCTGTTTGATTCCTGTACTTCGTTTAATCGTTGTGTACATCACCTGCAGAGAGATGGATATGCAGAAAGGATGTACTGTTACCGATGGCGACACAACTCCTAGAGTCAATGGTCATACTCAAGGAGAGATCCCAACAATTCCTAGACTTCAGGGACCAGATGGACAGATTCACAATCCAGTTCCATCTGATCTTCCTGTTCCACCTAATGGGAACCTCCCAGCCTCATCAACACCGCAGGATGGCCAGGCTCAACTGTTCCAATTCTTTCAGATGATGTTACAGAAACAGAGACAGCAAGCAGCAGAACAGAGACAAGAGTTACTAGTAGCACCTGAAAGGATGACTGCAAAGACTACTGTACCAGCTCAAGCACTAGCTTCAGTACCACGAGCTAGAGTTGGTTCAGTAAAGGATTTTATACAGATGGGTCCGAGGCCGTACAAAGGCATTGAGAGCCCAGAGGAAACTACCAACTGGATCACTCACACTCGGAAGCTATTAGAGGCATCACAGCTACCTGCAGACCTATGGATGACAGGTGTAAGGACGCTTCTAGATGGTAATGCTCATCACTGGTGGGAATCCATGGAGCGCCAGTTGGGTATATACCAGACTTGGGAGCAATTCTTGGAATGCTTCGAAAGGAAGTACTTCCCGGACACCGTCAGAGATGCATTGTACGATCAGTTTCTCCACCTGGAATAGAAAAACAGAACAGTTAACGAGTATGATGCTGAGTTTAGTCGCCTCAGTAAATATGGCGCTGCCCTGATACTAGATGACTTGGCTAAAGCTAAGAGATTTCATCGCGGATTGACTCAGGAGCTCCAACACTATACAAGCTCTCAGTCCCGGATCTCTTATGCCGAGTTACTGACAGAAACCAGATTACAACAAGGACCGGCAAGGACACATCAAGGAGGACCTATCAGACGTCCTTTAGCTCACAACAACAGTATCAGCATAGAGCGAGACCATACCAGATCCCGGAAAAGCCCAACTGCCATTATTGTGGAAAACACGGGCACATCTCAAGGGACTGTCGGATCCGTTTGGGACAGTGTATGAGATGTCGCTCCGGACAGCATCTGGCGAGAACTTGTCCAATGCAGCAGACACTTCCACCACCAGTACAGAGACTAGCGCTTCCAGCTCCGAAGCCAGCACAGCAAATAACTAGACTAGGAGCACCTCGACCTCCAGCAGCAGGAGGATTTCAGCAAGAACAACCGCTACCTACACAAGAGGAGCAATTCGCGAGGACCAGACAGGGACAACCACAGAGGAACGGACAAGCTTTTGCAATAGAAGTGGATGACATGAATCAGGAGATTGATGTCATAGCAGGTATCACTCTTGCTTTTAATTTTCCTGCTGTGACATTATTTGATACGGGAGCCACCCACTCATTCATATCATCTAGTTTTATTACCAAACACAATATTGCCTCTATACCTTTACCTAGTTGTGTTAGAATTCTTACCGGAGGAGGAGTTGTACCTGTTAGTAGAATTTGTAGATCATGTCCTATAGTGATACGTGGCAGAGAGATGAACGCCCAACTCTTAGTCCTTCCTATGCCAACTTTTGATATTGTGCTTGGAATGGACTGGCTGAGCAAGTACCACGCTTTCTTCAATTGCTTTGGAGAAATCATTCTTTTCAAAATACCAGGCCAGTCTGAACTTGAGTTTGCACGAGGATCCACAAAAATCCTTGATGGTATGCTACTCGCAATGGACGACGTTGTTTATCACCCCATTATTTTAGAAATTTCACGACATCTTTCCAGAAGAATTATCGGGCCTACCTCCAGATAGAGATGTAGAGTTTTCGATTGAATTAACACCGGAAGCAGCACCCATAGCATCACATATTTATAGACTGGCGAAGAAGGAGATGGATGAACTGAAGACACAGTTGAAAGAACTAGAAGCGAAAGGTTTCATCCGACCAAGTGCATCACCCTGGGGAGCATCAGTGTTGTTTGTACCAAAGAAGGATGGGTCAGTGCGTATGTGCATTGACTATAGAGCCTTGAATGCAGTGACTGTGAAGAATAAATATCCATTGCTACGCATTGATGACTTATTTGATCATCTCAGTGGAGCCAAGGTGTTCTCAAAGATAGATTTGAGATCAGGATATCACCAGGTGAAGGTACGAAAGAAGGATATCCCAAAGACCGCATTCCTGACAAGATATGGACACTGTGAGTTTTTGGTCATGCCGTTTGGATTGACCAATGCTCCATCTTTATGGACTAATGAATTGAGTCTTCCATCAGTATTTGGACCAGTTCGTGGTCGTCTTCATAGATGATATACTTGTCTATTCAAAGAGCCACGAGGAACACGAGAAGCACCTGCGGGTTGTTCTAGAAACCTTGAGGAGAGAGCAATTATATGCAAAGCTCAGTAAGTGTGAGTTCTTCTTGAACAGAGCCTCATTTCTTGGACATGCTGTTACAGGAGATGGTATTTCTGTTGATCCAGAAAAGATCTCGGCAGCCGAGACATGGCCTGTTCCTAAATTAGCAGCAGAGGTGAGAAGTTTCCTTGGACTTGCGGGATATTACCGACGGTTCATAGAGAACTTCTCAAGGATAGAAACACCTATGACTCGGTTGACTTGCAAAGATCAAGAGTTCAAATGGACCAACGGGTGTCAAGCCGCTTTTGAAGAGTTGAAGAAGCAACTGACTACAGCACCAGTATTGACTATTCCATCAGGATTAGGAGGCTATGTGATATACAGTGACGCATAAGGGAAAGGCTTGGGATGCGTATTGATGCAACATGGCAAGGTGATTGTATATGCATCTAGACAGTTACGAGTACATGAGAAGAATTATCCAACTCATGACTTGGAACTTGCAGCCGTAATATTTGCTCTGAAGTTATGGAGACATTACTTATATAGGGAACGAGTGAAAATCTATACAGACCACAAAAGCCTCAAGTATGTCTTCACGCATAAGGAGTTAAATATGAGGCAACGTCGATGGCTCGAGTTGATGAAAGATTTCGAGATAGAGCTACATTATCACCCAGGCAAGGCTAACGTGATAGCAGACGCGTTAAGCCAGAAACCAGTAGCTTATTTCTTGATAACACAGAGGGAATTATTGAAGGACTTGCAAGGTCTTGGCATTGAAGTGATATTACCCAGAGCAAACGGGACACTAGCCAACTTGCAAGTACAATGTGGTAATCGAGAATCAAGGCAGCATTGCCTACAGACGCCAGATTCAGAAGGTTAAAGGCAAGGACAAAGGCCGAAGAGCAGACATGATTACACATTCATGATAACGGGACATTACGATGTGGTAATCGTCTATATGTTCCCAATGGAGAGATTCGACATGAGCTGATGACAGAAGCTCATAGTTCAATATATTCTATTCATCCTGGAGGCACCAAGATGTATCGGGATTTACGACAACACTTTTGGTGGCATGGAATGAAAAGAGAAATAGCTCTCTTTGTAGCTAAATGTTTGGTATGTCAGCAAGTAAAGGCAGAGCACCAGAGAACAGCAGGGTTATTGCAACCACTTCCGATTCCAGAGTGGAAGTGGGAGCACATCACTATGGACTTCGTCACGGGTTTTCCCAAGAGTCAAAGTGGAAGAGATGCAGTATGAGTAATAGTAGATAGACTCACCAAGTCAGCCCATTTCTTGCCTTTTAGAGTTGGCCAATCTACAGAAGCTTTGGCTGATTTATATATGAGGCAGATCGTAAGATTTTACGGCATACCAGTCAGCATTGTATCAGACAAGCATTCGCGCTTTATATCGTACTTTTGAAGAAGCATGCAAGAGAGTCTTGGAACTCGTCTGAAATTCAGTACATCTTATCCCCCACAGACAGATGGGCAGTCAGAACGCACTATTCAGACATTGGAGGATATGTTGAGGGCTTGTATGTTAGACTTTGGAGGATCATGGGAGGACCACCTGTAACGCCCCGTTCTCCCGGTGCGGGGAGCGCGGCTAAGAAACACAAGACGGTATCGTTCGATCGGGATAGATTGAATTAAGAACTCGTCCTCGTTATGGATTTGTTTCTTCGGAATTGATTCCCATATTCAGTGGACCGTGCCCCCGGGATCGACTTAGCGGCAGAGTCAGGAGGGACCTCTCCGCTGCTATCTTTTATTGCCTCGGTTTTCGATGTCGCTTGTTGCTTTCGTGCTTTGAGTTGGTTTTGGGATTTGCTTGTTTTCCTTGAACGGTTTCGATGGTTTTCATTGTTTTCGTTCATTGACTTGCACTTCTATTCCGAGATTGGAAAGAGAGGAAGAAGTATTAATCAAGCTGTTCGTGTGCAGGTGATCGAGCAGTAGGAGGCTTACGAGCGGAGTCATGAAGCGCCTCTTTCCTTCTTCCTTCCAAAATCTAAGTGAGTGGCTACCAACCCGATTAGCTAGCCCTGCTTCCAAGCTTCACACCCTAAAAGCTTGAACTATTCTTTGCCCCGATCAAACGATACCAAGTAATAACTAAAAGAAACCAAGATAAAAGAGAATAGACTTGATTCATTATGCTTGTCAATAACTTCACGAACGGATACTGAACTGCATGCTTGTTCGCTTGGGAATAAATCATAAATTGCTTGTCTTGTACAATTGCTTGTCTTGTACTCTTGTTGCCTCAAACCGAAATAACTTGTTACTTGTATATTGTTCGATCATGGACAACTTGTGCACAGGGTAACGGTCTTGCGGACGATGCTGGGGCACTGGCATCGATCCGGTCCGGGCGAGACCTATTGTTTAGTCTCTTATTCTTGGCGGAATGGCTTGCAACACCCCTTGTACTTTCGTTGCACGCCATTCTCGTCAAAGACTATCGTCCAAATGGCAACCAAGCCAGTGATCATCTTGTATATTTAAACCTGTTGCAAACTAACTTGTGTCTTCGTGACAGGGAAGGCATGGTAAGTATTGTGCAGGTGATTCAGACGGGAAGGTAAAATTGTAAACACCCTAAATTTCAGGAATAAAATTTATATAATTTTCCGTATTTTCGGTATTTTTCTGGAATTTATAGCTAAGGTGATTTGGGGTTAAATAATTTTAAGTGTGACTAAATGGAGTTAAAATATTCTGAAAATAGAAATTTATTGTGTATAATGGAGAACCGGACGCATGGCATTTTTCGGTGAATTTATTGGACACCGGAGCAACGTATCGAGGACCTTTAGCCATTTGGATTGTGAACCAGACCCAGTTGGACCGAACCAAACCAACCTGACCCGAAACCCGCATGCAAACCCTAGCAGCCGCCGAATTTCACTGTAGCAGCCTATGAAAAGGGCCGCCTTGACATCCGTGCCCAGCTCCTGAACCCTAGCCGCCGTCGTCTCCAAACCCAACCCCGACTCTCCTGTGATCGACCCATCCGCCGCATCCCATCAACCCCCCTGCTCGAGACGTCGCCGCCGCCGCCGGATCAACCTCCTTAGCCGCAGTTCGTCCCCGACGCCGCGACTCCCCTCGACCCCGACTCGCTGCTGGGAACAGCAGCCGTCGACCTCCGAGTCCGCCGTATCCCCTCGACGTGCCGCCTACAGCCGTTCGACAGAGACCCCCACCCGCTCGTCGACCTCCGCCGCGAGCACAGCGACCCGAGCGCGGCTTCACCCCGCCGCCGAGTCGCACAGCAACCCCGAGCGCGGCCTCACCCCTCCGCCGCGAGCACAGCGACCCCGAGTGCGACTCCTCCGCCTCACAGCGTCTCCGCAGACACGAGACACGAGCAGCAGCGCGCGAGGACACGACCAGGATACAGATTGGACTCTCGGTCACTTGGAAAACAGAATCCACGGAGCCCTGTACAGGTACTGTTTTCTCCCTACTCGCAACTCCGTTTTCAATTCCGTCGATTGCTATGCGTAGACTGTATAAACCTCTCGGTGCCCGTGCAACTTGCTCGGCGCATCGCGTCCTGTAGTGGTCGTACACCGCGATCCAAAACAGGAAAAAACAACGCCCTGTTTCACCCCGGAACTGAGTCCGCCCCGCCAAACGGGACGACTTGGTCGCACGTGGTCTTTACCAAACTGTGCGCGACGTTGATACGGTCGTGTAGGATTTCGCAGAAGTCGATTCGGAGGTGCGTGCACCCCGGAATCAACGCGTATCCACCGACGACACCCCGTATCCGTCGATTCTGAAACACGCTGTAACTTCGTGTACACACGTCAGATCGAGACGAAACTTGCGCCATCGGATCCGTAGTAATACGCTGGTCCTGTGAGCCAAGTTTGGTTCGATTCTGAGAACGTTGACAAAATCACGTATCGTGGGCCCCACAGGCTCCACTTGACGGGTGATTTTGAGATCGGCTCATCGGAATCCAATTCTGGAAGTTCCGTTGGGTTCGTATCATCGTTCCTGACTTGTAGACACTGAGTTTGCGGAATTTGGAGACCTTTGACCCAGACGCGCTTTTCGGTGCAAAGTGGGCCCACATGTGGAACCCGCTTTGGCCCGAAAATGACCTTATTGCCCCTGTGTCCAAATTGGACGTAAGGACAGGCATTTCCAGCTATTTGACATCTTCTGAGACTGTTGGTGATATTTATTACAGCTTTTGGAGTAGTACCTACCGGATCCACTGATACAGGGACAGTCGTTGGTTTTCGGACATCAGGCAAGTGTACCTTGCCAATCTATGCAGCTTAGTTATCTATTTTCCTTGCTTATATATATATTGCTGTGCATGCTCAACCTAGGACCGTGTGACGTACTTAGCGTCCGATTATCAGTCGGGTGCCGACACTGTACACAGTGTTGGGTACGGTCATCTAGAGATGGACATCCGTGACACTTTATTCCCGTACTTGTCTTATCAAGTACTCTATGACCCAGGACACTGGACACTATTCATGAGACAAGATTTTCCCGAGATATTCGTGGTGATTCTGTATAGGATATAGGACATGGACATTATATTCTTAGATACTGTATGACTGGTTGCATTTAGCTATGATCACGCTTGACATGGGCATGAGACGTTATGGTCATGATATGCGTGGTTACATTGGGTGGGGAGAGACACACAGGCTACAGGCTGTTTACATATATATATCTTCTATTATTGAGAGGTCGTAGACTCTCGTAGCAGAGCTAGACCCACTACCGGTTATTACCGCTACCGGCTCCCCGACACAGAGCTTGTAGTGGCTCAGCCTGAGACTAGTGCTGCTCTCACTTGCATTTACACTTAGATGGTTACATATTTACCCCTTTGTTTCATTTAGTTATATATTGCTGCACTGCTTATCTGTATTTATTGGCATGAGCTTTCTTGTACCTTGCTATGTCCCCTGAGGACCTGGATCCGGATTTTTGTCCCCAGATTTTGCAGACGAGGTTTATCCCGAGGTTTACGGGACCGAAGCAGGAGCTGATCCAGGAGTTGTACCACCATCCGAGGACGAGGTCTTAGCTGAAGACTTCTCTTGAGCACCCTTGTTTATGCTCAGCTTTTATTATTTATTTCAGTCTTTCATATTCTGGTCAGATGAACCATTGTACTAGATATTTATCGGGTTGTTCCCCGAAGTGCTATGTGAGACTTGCTGATGATTTACATTCCTTATTTATTCTGTGGATCATGTTTATGTCTTGTGTGGATGAGATTAGTTGTACCATGATTGTCGTAGACTTGTTTTACAGCTTAAGTATGCCCTGATGGATCCTTTATAGTGAGTTGGTCCATCGGTGCGTACTGCTGGCCGTTGACACGCGTCCAGTCCCTCGGTATTTTGGGACTGGGGCGTGACATAGTTTTTGTGGTGGCCCATGCAGGTCTACGACTAAATTGTTCGGTTTCAACTTAGGGACCGAACCAGCCTGCCCTAAGGATAGGATAAGTTCTAGGTTCTCATCCATTATTTAACCATTGTTGAACTCTATATCGAACTCGAAATTTGTTACTTGAACTGCATCCTGTATTGATTCCTCTGAGCGTTCTTACAGTTTATATTTTGATTGCAGAGCAATGGATTCCGGGAACAGAGAGGATATTCCTTTGGATACGCCACACGACGCTGTGGTTACTTATGGAGACGGAGTGACACCAGGGGATGGATGACAAGCATCGCAGAGTGATCAAACCGGTCAGCCTAATCCAAGGTTCCGGAGAGATGACATCCCACCTCCACCACAGTTCACTCCCCAGATGCCAGTATTCCCGCCAGGACAAGCCATGGACGGGCAACAAATGTTCCAGATGATGTATGCTATGATGCAAGCACAGCAACAGATTCAGCAGGAGGCCCATCGGCAGGAGGCCGAGTATCTGAGGACCAGCCTGGTATCCGCATTGGAGCAGGCAAATCCACCAACGAGGCGAACAGCGACGGGATCTATCACTGATTTCCGTCACCTCAAACCTCGCACATTTTCTGGTAAGGAAGGGCCAACGGAAGTTCATGAGTGGCTCACCAATATTCAGCATCAGTTGGAAGCCGCTGAACTTCCGAGAGAGAAGTGGATGACTGCAGTTAGAATGCAGTTAACTGATAATGCGCATCACTGGTGGCTAGCAGAAGAGAGGAGACTTGGACAGGACAGAGTCACATGGGAAGAGTTCTCTAGACTCTTCCAAGAGATGTACATCCCGGCAGTCGCACGGTCAGAGCTCAGAGACAGGTTCAACCGCCTTATCCAAGGCAGCATGTCAGTGGAGGAATATAATGCGGAATTTATTCGTCTGAGCCACTTTGCCCCGACATTGATTTCGACGGAGGAAGAAAAAGCAGAGAAGTTCTTTGACGGCTTGAAGTTCGAGCTTCAGAGAGTGATTGGATCGGTAGCACCTACCTCTTATACCGATGTCCTTGCAGCAGCCCGACGCTTGGAGCGCGTCGCTAGAAGGGAGACTAACCTGAAGAGGCCTATCACATCAGCACCATCCAGGCCAGCACATGGGGATTCGGCAAAGCGAACCCAAAGGGGTATGCCAGATAGAGCAGCACATAGAGACAGACCTCTTCCTACTTGTCACCACTGCGGCAAGGTAGGATACATTGAGAAGGAATGCAGGCGTAAGTTGGGACTATGTTTGAGCTGCGGATCCAGCCAGCACTTTTCCAGGGACTGTTCCGAACGCCGAGACGGAGCACCAAGACTAGCATTGCCTGCACCACGACCAGCTTATCCAGCAGCAGGAGCCCAACAGACAGGAGTTGGTGGGGTCAGACCACCAGCCCCCGGAGGGAACCAGCAGAGACCACCCCTGGCACCACAGGCAGCCCTATTTCATCAGCAGCAGCAGCAGCAGAGAGGTCCAGCTCAGGGACGGGGACAGGCATTCCCATTAGCTGTTGAGGAGGAGGCTACAGCAGGCGAGGTCATCGCAGGTACTATTTTAGTAGCTTCATTACCTGCTGTAGTTTTATTTGATTCTGGAGCATCGCATTCATTTATAGCAGCTAGCTTTGTAGCCACCCATAGAGTAGCTACCGCACCCCTTCCGAAGATGAAGAGAATTCTTACGGGAGGCGGTATTATTCCGGTTAGTGACGTCTGTAGATCATGTTCTGTAGTAGTTTGTGGCCGAGAGATGCGAGCGCAGTTTCTGATATTTTCTATGCCGGATTATGATGTCGTACTTGGTATGGACTGGTTAAGTCAGTACCATGCGACTCTTGATTGCCGACTTGGACGGGTTATAGTTAGACCGCCTGGACATCCAGAATTTGAGTTTCTCCGAGGAGCAGTAGAGCAAGGAGTTCAGCCTACTCTTAGGGTATTATCTGTAGAAGAGGAGACAGGTTACCCAAGAGTCATATCAGGTTTTGTGGATGTATTTCCTGATGACCTTCCAGGTTTACCGCCTGATCGGGAAATAGAATTCACAATAGACTTAACTCCAGGAGCAGAGCCAATCACTTCATCAGTTTATCGGCTAGCACCTAAGGAGTTAGTGGAGTTGAAGGAACAGGTAGATGATCTGTTGGAGAAGGGTTTCATTCGTCCCAGTGTTTCACCTTGGGGAGCACCCATCTTATTTGTGCCGAAGAAGGATGGAACAGTACGGTTGTGCATTGATTACAGGGCACTGAATGCTGTCACCATCAAGAACAGGTATCCCTTACCACGCATTGATGATCTATTCGATCAATTGAGTGGTGCAAGGGTATTCTCGAAGATTGACCTTAGATCCGGCTATCATCAGATCAAGGTGAGGAAGGAAGACATCCCTAAGACGGCTTTCAGGACGAAGTATGGGCATTATGAGTTCTTGGTGATGCCGTTTGGTTTAACCAACGCACCAGCAGTGTTTATGAGCTTAATGAACAGAGTCTTTCATCAGTTCTTGGATAAATTTGTAGTGGTGTTCATTGATGACATTCTCATATATTCCAAGAGCCCTGAAGAGCACGAGGAGCATCTCAAAATCGTGTTAGAGACCTTGAGACAGGAGAAGTTATATGCCAAGCTCAGTAAGTGTGAGTTCTGTATGGACAGAGTGCCTTTCTTGGGACACATCATATCAGGAGAAGGACTCTCAGTGGATCCAGAGAAGGTTGCAGCAATTGAGACATGGCCTACACCCACATCAGTCGCAGAGGTGAGAAGTTTTCTCGGACTTGCGGGATATTACCGAAGGTTCGTAGAAAATTTCTCAAGGATTGCAGAACCAATGACGAAGCTGACACGAAAGGATCAGGAGTTTGTATGGACAGAAGACTGCCAGAAGGCTTTTGAAGAACTAAAGAGAAGATTAACAACAGCACCTGTCTTGACTCTTCCTACAGGGTCAGGAGGTTTTGTTGTTTACAGTGATACATCAGGCAGTGGGCTAGGATGTGTTTGATGCAACATGGCAAGGTCATTGCTTATGTGTCGAGACAGTTGAAGGACCACGAGAAGAACTACCCCACACATGATCTGGAGCTAGCAGCTGTTATATTTGCGCTGAAGATATGGAGGCACTATCTTTATGGAGAGAGGGTAGAAATCTTTACTGATCACAAGAGTCTGAAGTATGTGTATACTCAGAAGGAGCTTAACATGAGACAGAGACGCTGGCTAGAACTGATGGTAGATTTTGACATCGATCTGCAGTATCATCCGGGAAAGGCGAATGTTGTTGCAGATGCACTCAGCAGGAAGCCTACGGCTTATTTCTTGACAATGCAGCCCGAGTTATTGAAGGACTTACAGGAGCTTCAGATAGAGGTTGTCTTACCAGGACAGAATGGATTGATGGCTAACCTTGAGATTCAGTCATCACTCGTAGAGAAGATCAAGGAGGCATTGCCCACCGATGCTAGATTTCGAAGACTCAAGGAAAGGACAGAAGCCGGCATCCAGACAGGACTAAGCATCCATGAAGACGGGACATTGAGATTTGGAAACCGCTTGTATGTTCCAAATGGAGAATTGAGACAGGAGTTAATGACTGAAGCACATAGCTCTATGTACTCTGTTCACCCAGGAGGAACCAAGATGTATCGGGACTTGAGACAGTATTACTGGTGGCATGGAATGAAGAGAGAGATCGCGAGATTTGTGGCCAAATGTTTAGTATGTCAACAAGTGAAGGCGGAGCATTAGAGAACTGCAGGTATGTTACAACCGCTCCCGATACCGGAATGGAAGTGGGAGCATATCACGATGGATTTTGTCACAGGATTTCCGAAGAGCCCCAGCGGAAGAGATGCAGTTTGGGTTATCGTGGATCGACTCACTAAATCGGCACACTTCTTGCCATTTAGAGTTGGACAGTCCACAGAGGTACTAGCTGACATGTATATGCGACAAATCGTCAAATTACATGGAGTACCTGTTAGTATTGTATCGGATCGAGATTCGAGATTTACATCTCATTTCTGGAGAAGCATGCAAGAGAGTCTAGGCACCAGACTCAAATTCAGCACGGCATACCACCCGCAGACAGATGGACAATCGGAGCGCACCATTCAGATCTTGGAGGACATGTTGCGATCATGTATGCTAGATTTCGGAGGATCTTGGGAAGATCATTTGTACTTAGTAGAGTTCTCCTACAATAACAGTTATCAGGCCAGCATTCAGATGGCGCCATTTGAAGCTTTATACGGACGGAAGTGCAGGTCACCTGTGTGTTGGAGTGACGTTGGTGAACGTCAGATACTGGGACCAGAATTGGTAACGCAGACAGTGGAGAAGGTGAAGCAGATACAGAATCATCTACGAGCAGCTCAGGACAGACAGAAGCATTGGGCAGATACACACAGGCGTCCCCTAGAGTTCAAGGAAGGAGATCATGTGTTCTTGAGGATTTCGCCCACTCGTGGTACTATCAGATTCGGGAGCAGAGGCAAGCTGAGCCCAAGGTATATTGGGCCATTTGACATTCTAGAGCGCGTTGGTGAGGTGGCTTATCGTCTTGCATTACCTCCATCCTTAGAGGGAGTGCATGACGTATTCCACGTCTCACAGCTGCGAAGGTACGTGACCGACCCAAGTCACGTAGTCGATCATTCAGAGATCGCGGTAGGCCCGAGCTTGAGGTATGAAGAGCAACCAGTTGGCATCCTCGATGTCAGTGAGAAGACATTGCGGGGACAGACAATCAGACTGGTCCGAGTAGCATGGAAACATCATTCACCAGGCGAATTGACTTGGGAACGAGAAGATAGTATGCGTCAGCGATACCCCCACTTGTTCGAGGAGGCAGTTGTAAACTAGGCCACCTTGTATTTCCATAACCCTTCTTTAGTAGCTTATTCTTTGATTGCGAGGACGCAATCCTTTTAAGGAGGGAAGATTGTAAACACCCTAAATTTCAGGAATAAAATTTATATAATTTTCCGTATTTTCGGTATTTTTCTGGAATTTATAGCTAAGGTGATTTGGGGTTAAATAATTTTAAGTGTGACTAAATGGAGTTAAAATATTCTGGAAATAGAAATTTATTGTTTATAATGGAGAACCGGACGCATGGCATTTTTCGGTGAATTTATTGGACACCGGAGCAACGTATCGAGGACCTTTAGCCATTTGGATTGTGAACCAGACCCCGTTGGACCGAACCAAACCAACCTGACCCGAAACCCGCATGCAAACCCTAGCAGCCGCCGGATTTCACTGTAGCAGCCTATAAAAAGGGCCGCCTTGACATCCGTGCCCAGCTCCTGAACCCTAGCCGCCGTCGTCTCCAAACCCAACCCCGACTCTCCTGTGATCGACCCATCCGCCGCATCCCATCAACCCCCCTGCTCGAGACGTCGCCGCCGCCGCCGGATCAACCTCCCTAGCCGCAGTTCGTCCCCGACGCCGCGACTCCCCTCGACCCCGACTCGCTGCTGGGAACAGCAGCCGTCGACCTCCGAGTCCGCCGTATCCCCTCGACGTGCCGCCTACAGCCGTTCGACAGAGACCCCCACCCGCTCGTCGACCTCCGCCGCGAGCACAGCGACCCGAGCGCGGCTTCACCCCGCCGCCGAGTCGCACAGCAACCCCGAGCGCGGCCTCACCCCTCCGCCGCGAGCACAGCGACCCCGAGTGCGACTCCTCCGCCTCACAGCGTCTCCGCAGACACGAGACACGAGCAGCAGCGCGCGAGGACACGACCAGGATACAGATTGGACTCTCGGTCACTTGGAAAACAGAATCCACGGAGCCCTGTACAGGTACTGTTTTCTCCCTACTCGCAACTCCGTTTTCAATTCCGTCGATTGCTATGCGTAGACTGTATAAACCTCTCGGTGCCCGTGCAACTTGCTCGGCGCATCGCGTCCTGTAGTGGTCGTACACCGCGATCCAAAACAGGAAAAAACAACGCCCTGTTTCACCCCGGAACTGAGTCCGCCCCGCCAAACGGGACGACTTGGTCGCACGTGGTCTTTACCAAACTGTGCGCGACGTTGATACGGTCGTGTAGGATTTCGCAGAAGTCGATTCGGAGGTGCGTGCACCCCGGAATCAACGCGTATCCACCGACGACACCCCGTATCCGTCGATTCTGAAATACGCTGTAACTTCGTGTACACACGTCAGATCGAGACGAAACTTGCGCCATCGGATCCGTAGTAATACGCTGGTCCTGTGAGCCAAGTTTGGTTCGATTCTGAGAACGTTGACAAAATCACGTATCGTGGGCCCCACAGGCTCCACTTGACGGGTGATTTTGAGATCGGCTCATCGGAATCCAATTCTGGAAGTTCCGTTGGGTTCGTATCATCGTTCCTGACTTGTAGACACTGAGTTTGCGGAATTTGGAGACCTTTGACCCAGACGCGCTTTTCGGTGCAAAGTGGGCCCACATGTGGAACCCGCTTTGGCCCGAAAATGACCTTATTGCCCCTGTGTCCAAATTGGACGTAAGGACAGGCATTTCCAGCTATTTGACATCTTCTGAGACTGTTGGTGATATTTATTACAGCTTTTGGAGTAGTACCTACCGGATCCACTGATACAGGGACAGTCGTTGGTTTTCGGACATCAGGCAAGTGTACCTTGCCAATCTATGCAGCTTAGTTATCTATTTTCCTTGCTTATATATATATTGCTGTGCATGCTCAACCTAGGACCGTGTGACGTACTTAGCGTCCGATTATCAGTCGGGTGCCGACACTGTACACAGTGTTGGGTACGGTCATCTAGAGATGGACATCCGTGACACTTTATTCCCGTACTTGTCTTATCAAGTACTCTATGACCCAGGACACTGGACACTATTCATGAGACAAGATTTTCCCGAGATATTCGTGGTGATTCTGTATAGGATATAGGACATGGACATTATATTCTTAGATACTGTATGACTGGTTGCATTTAGCTATGATCACGCTTGACATGGGCATGAGACGTTATGGTCATGATATGCGTGGTTACATTGGGTGGGGAGAGACACACAGGCTACAGGCTGTTTACATATATATATCTTCTATTATTGAGAGGTCGTAGACTCTCGTAGCAGAGCTAGACCCACTACCGGTTATTACCGCTACCGGCTCCCCGACACAGAGCTTGTAGTGGCTCAGCCTGAGACTAGTGCTGCTCTCACTTGCATTTACACTTAGATGGTTACATATTTACCCCTTTGTTTCATTTAGTTATATATTGCTGCACTGCTTATCTGTATTTATTGGCATGAGCTTTCTTGTACCTTGCTATGTCCCCTGAGGACCTGGATCCGGATTTTTGTCCCCAGATTTTGCAGACGAGGTTTATCCCGAGGTTTACGGGACCGGAGCAGGAGATGATCCAGGAGTTGTACCACCATCCGAGGACGAGGTCTTAGCTGAAGACTTCTCTTGAGCACCCTTGTTTATGCTCAGCTTTTATTATTTATTTCAGTCTTTCATATTCTGGTCAGATGAACCATTGTACTAGATATTTATCGGGTTGTTCCCCGAAGTGCTATGTGAGACTTGCTGATGATTTACATTCCATATTTATTCTGTGGATCATGTTTATGTCTTGTGTGGATGAGATTAGTTGTACCATGATTGTCGTAGACTTGTTTTACAGCTTAAGTATGCCCTGATGGATCCTTTATAGTGAGTTGGTCCATCGGTGCGTACTGCTGGCCGTTGACACGCGTCCAGTCCCTCGGTATTTTGGGACTGGGACGTGACAAAAATCCACCGAACGGTGGCACGTTCATTTCAGTAATTTCTATATGCTGCTTACTTGTAAATGAACTAAGGCAAGATAGAAACCTACAAATATGCATGCTTCATTAAAACAACGTGTTGATTGGTATAGTCAGGCTAGCTCGCCTTCACCAGCATGTTTCGATATGCTGACCCTCGTTGAAACAGGTTCTCCGCACTAAGGCGAACCGAGCGAGGAGCCGAAGTCGTCTTCCCGATCCAGTCCAGCTGTTGGCGCATCTTCACCGCGCCGCCTTTTGAAGTACTCGAAGAACCCGGAGTTTGCAACTCTTCATACACAAATGCAGCTCCGTGGCAAAGCCGTCCTCCAGCCTGGAGGTCTATATATTTTGAAGTTATAAAAGGATGTAATGTACAGGACTGCTATCTCATTTTGAGTCATCTCTTTTGTAAGCCGTTCGGCATATTAGCTAACTCGTTCAAGAGTTTGTAATAGATGTTCATTATCAATAAAGAGAACTTTTCCATGTTTTAAATCTGTGTTTCAATTTATCTGCGTACTCTGAATATGTGCTTGCTATGCAAAATACTTTAGCCTTGTGCGGGCGCAATCCCAGGCCCGCACGGCATCACGACTCGGGGGACGCCTCAATTGATTCTACGGAATTGGGTCGTGACATAATGGTATCAGAGCACAGATTCAAGTTCCTTAGACTCGTGCTGGAAAAGTTCCTTTAACGATCAAATTCCTGTGCGAACTCTTGAACTCGCTAGGCCAAAATGAGATACGTTCATGCAATAAGTCCATAATACATTATGATCCTAATGTAATTTACCTTCTTTTGAAGGAATGGTACCAGCGCAATCTGCAGCACAAGCCCCGGACGAAACGCAAGGCCAAGAGAGTAGTTCGGGCACTTCGGGAAGTTCAAGAAGCCAGCGAGCCATGCCAAGCATCGATCCCGTCCAGAAAATATTACGGATGTTGGAGGAAAGCCAACAAAGGGACGAGGCTCGCTATGAACGGGCCGAGAAGCAGGCGGAGGAGAGTCAGCTCAAGTTTCAAGACAATATAGAAGCACGATTCTCAGTCCAGCAAAAGCAGGTGGATGCCCTACAACAGATCGTTCAGACTTTGGCTTCCAACCATTCCGCTGCAACAGCAACGACTCCAGTGGAACAGCCCGTGCTTGAAGTTGAGACGCCGCAAATTCCAAGACCGAGGGACGTGACTGCCTTCGACTTTGGACACTTCAAGAAAGTCTGCAATACCCCATTCAACGGGACTGAGGACCCAGTCGTAGCTCTAGATTGGTTGGCCGAACTTGAAGACCACTTCATGCAACTAGAGGTCCCCGAAGAGAAGCGCGTCGCCTGCGCGCAACTACAGCTCCGCCTCAACGCACACGATTGGTGGGACGTGCATCGACGATCTCTCCAATTTGATCACGGAGAGGAGGCGATCTCGTGGACGACCTTTCGTTCCGCGTTCGAAGAGGAGTTTGTACCCCCTCCAGTACAACGTCAGATGGAGAACGAGTTCGTGCAACTGAGGCTAGGCGGTATGACAGTTAAAGAGTACTCCGCCGAATTCAACCGACTCTCTAAATTCGCTAGGGCCTATTTACCTGATGTAGCGAGTCGAGCTAGAAGGTTTGAAGGTGGACTACGCCCTGTCATCCATTCGCACGTAGCCGTTCATCAGTATCGAACAATGCGTGAAGTCATGAATCACGCCCTATCGCTTGAACCACACTATCCTCACGTTCCTGCCGGCGCTGTGCATACCTACAGTCACAAACGCCAAAGCGACGAGAGAGGAAACAATGCTATAAAGCGTCACAATAGCGGCGGGAAGCAGAAAGCAAACCAGCCTTGTAGCTTCTGCAAAAAGCCAGGGCATGCAATCGACAAATGTCGTCTGAAACTTGGGTTATGCCTAGCCTGTGGCGGATCAGACCATTCTGTTCGTACTTGTTCCTTGAGTCATGTTTGCCCCCAACAAACTAATCCCTAACGGTAGGTCCTATCTTAAGTTTCGAGACGAAACTTCCAATTAGTTGGGTAGGATGTAACGCCCCGTTCTCCCGGTGCGGGGAGCGCGGCTAAGAAACACAAGACGGTATCGTTCGATCGGGATAGATTGAATTAAGAACTCGTCCTCGTTATGGATTTGTTTCTTCGGAATCGATTCCGATATTCAGTGGACCGTGCCCCCGGGATCGACTTAGCGGCAGAGTCAGGAGGGACCTCTCCGCTGCTATCTTTTATTGCCTCGGTTTTCGATGTCGCTTGTTGCTTTCGTGCTTTGAGTTGGTTTTGGGATTTGCTTGTTTTCCTTGAACGGTTTCGATGGTTTTCATTGTTTTCGTTCATTGACTTGCACTTCTATTCCGAGATTGGAAAGAGAGGAAGAAGTATTAATCAAGCTGTTCGTGTGCAGGTGAACGAGCAGTAGGAGGCTTACGAGCGGAGTCGTGAAGCGCCTCTTTCCTTCTCCCTTCCAAAATCTAAGTGAGTGGCTACCAACCCGATTAGCTAGCCCTGCTTCCAAGCTTCACACCCTAAAAGCTTGAACTATTCTTTGCCCCGATCAAACGATACCAAGTAATAACTAAAAGAAACCAAGATAAAAGAGAATAGACTTGATTCATTATGCTTGTCAATAACTTCACGAACGGATACTGAACTGCATGCTTGTTCGCTTGGGAATAAATCATAAATTGCTTGTCTTGTACAATTGCTTGTCTTGTACTCTTGTTGCCTCAAACCGAAATAACTTGTTACTTGTATATTGTTCGATCATGGACAACTTGTGCACAGGGTAACGGTCTTGCGGACGATGCTGGGGCACTGGCATCGATCCGGTCCGGGCGAGACCTATTGTTTAGTCTCTTGTTCTTGGCGGAATGGCTTGCAACACCCCTTGTACTTTCGTTGTACGCCATTCTCGTCAAAGACTATCGTCCAAATGGCAACCAAGCCAGTGATCATCTTGTATATTTAAACCTGTTGCAAACTAACTTGTGTCTTTGTGACAGGGAAGGCATGGTAAGTATTGTGCAGGTGATTCAGACGGGAAGGTAAAATCCACCGAACGGTGGCACGTTCATTTCAGTAATTTCTATATGCTGCTTACTTGTAAATGAACTAAGACAAGATAGAAACCCACAAATATGCATGCTTCATTAAAACAACGTGTTGATTGGTATAGTCAGGCTAGCTCGCCTTCACCAGCATGTTTCGATATGCTGACCCTCGTTGAAACAGGTTCTCCGCACTAAGGCGAACCGAGCGAGGAGCCGAAGTCGTCTTCCCGATCCAGTCCAGCTGTTGGCGCATCTTCATCGCGCCGCCTTTTGAAGTACTCGAAGAACCCGGAGTTTGCAACTCTTCATACACAAATGCAGCTCCGTGGCAAAGCCGTCCTCCAGCCTGGAGGTCTATATATTTTGAAGTTATAAAAGGATGTAATGTACAGGACTGCTATCTCATTTTGAGTCATCTCTTTTGTAAGCCGTTCGGCATATTAGCTAACTCGTTCAAGAGTTTGTAATAGATGTTCATTATCAATAAAGAGAACTTTTCCATGTTTCAAATCTGTGTTTCAATTTATCTGCGTACTCTGAATATGTGCTTGCTATGCAAAATACTTTAGCCTTGTGCGGGCGCAATCCCAGGCCCGCACGGCATCACGACTCGGGGGACGCCTCAATTGATTCTACGGAATTGGGTCGTGACATAATGGTATCAGAGCACAGATTCAAGTTCCTTAGACTCGTGCTGGAAAAGTTCCTTTAACGATCAAATTCCTGTGCGAACTCTTGAACTCGCTAGGCCAAAATGAGATACGTTCATGCAATAAGTCCATAATACATTATGATCCTAATGTAATTTACCTTCTTTTGAAGGAATGGTACCAGCGCAATCTGCAGCGCAAGCCCCGGACGAAACGCAAGGCCAAAAGAGTAGTTCGGGCACTTCGGGAAGTTCAAGAAGCCAGCGAGCCATGCCAAGCATCGATCCCGTCCAGAAAATATTACGGATGTTGGAGGAAAGCCAACAAAGGGACGAGGCTCGCTATGAACGGGCCGAGAAGCAGGCGGAGGAGAGTCAGCTCAAGTTTCAAGACAATATAGAAGCACGATTCTCAGTCCAGCAAAAGCAGGTGGATGCCCTACAACAGATCGTTCAGACTTTGGCTTCCAACCATTCCGCTGCAACAGCAACGACTCCAGTGGAACAGCCCGTGCTTGAAGTTGAGACGCCGCAAATTTCAAGACCGAGGGACGTGACTGCCTTCGACTTTGGACACTTCAAGAAAGTCTGCAATACCCCATTCAACGGGACTGAGGACCCAGTCGTAGCTCTAGATTGGTTGGCCGAACTTGAAGACCACTTCATGCAACTAGAGGTCCCCGAAGAGAAGCGCGTCGCCTGCGCGCAACTACAGCTCCGCCTCAACGCACACGATTGGTGGGACGTGCATCGACGATCTCTCCAATTTGATCACGGAGAGGAGGCGATCTCGTGGACGACCTTTCGTTCCGCGTTCGAAGAGAAGTTTGTACCCCCTCCAGTACAACGTCGGATGGAGAACGAGTTCGTGCAACTGAGGCAAGGCGGTATGACAGTTAAAGAGTACTCCGCCGAATTCAACCGACTCTCTAAATTCGCTAGGGCCTATTTACCTGATGTAGCGAGTCGAGCTAGAAGGTTTGAAGGTGGACTACGCCCTGTCATCCATTCGCACGTAGCCGTTCATCAGTATCGAACAATGCGTGAAGTCATGAATCACGCCCTATCGCTTGAACCACACTATCCTCACGTTCCTGCCGGCGCTGTACATACCTACAGTCACAAACGCCAAAGCGACGAGAGAGGAAACAATGCTACAAAGCGTCACAATAGCGGCAGGAAGCAGAAAGCAAACCAGCCTTGTAGCTTCTGCAAAAAGCCAGGGCATGCAATCGACAAATGTCGTCTGAAACTTGGGTTATGCCTAGCCTGTGGCGGATCAGACCATTCTGTTCGTACTTGTTCCTTGAGTCATGTTCGCCCCCAACAAACTAATCCCTAACGGTAGGTCCTATCTTAAGTTTCGAGACGAAACTTCCAATTAGTTGGGTAGGATGTAACGCCCCGTTCTCCCAGTGCGGGGAGCGCGGCTAAGAAACACAAGACGGTATCGTTCGATCGGGATAGATTGAATTAAGAACTCGTTCTCGTTATGGATTTGTTTCTTCGGAATCGATTCCCATATTCAGTGGACCGTGCCCCCGGGATCGACTTAGCGGCAGAGTCAGGAGGGACCTCTCCGCTGCTATCTTTTATTGCCTCGGTTTTCGATGTCGCTTGTTGCTTTCGTGCTTTGAGTTGGTTTTGGGATTTGCTTGTTTTCCTTGAACGGTTTCGATGGTTTTCATTGTTTTCGTTCATTGACTTGCACTTCTATTCCGAGATTGGAAAGAGAGGAAGAAGTATTAATCAAGCTGTTCGTGTGCAGGTGAACGAGCAGTAGGAGGCTTACGAACGGAGTCGTGAAGCGCCTCTTTCCTTCTTCCTTCCAAAATCTAAGTGAGTGGCTACCAACCCGATTAGCTAGCCCTGCTTCCAAGCTTCACACCCTAAAAGCTTGAACTATTCTTTGCCCCGATCAAACGATACCAAGTAATAACTAAAAGAAACCAAGATAAAAGAGAATAGACTTGATTCATTATGCTTGTCAATAACTTCATGAACGGATACTGAACTGCATGCTTGTTCGCTTGGGAATAAATCATAAATTGCTTGTCTTGTACAATTGCTTGTCTTGTACTCTTGTTGCCTCAAACCGAAATAACTTGTTACTTGTATATTGTTCGATCATGGACAACTTGTGCACAGGGTAACGGTCTTGCGGACGATGCTGGGGCACTGGCATCGATCCGGTCCGGGCGAGACCTATTGTTTAGTCTCTTGTTCTTGGCGGAATGGCTTGCAACGCCCCTTGTACTTTCGTTGCACACCATTCTCGTCAAAGACTATCGTCCAAATGGCAACCAAGCCAGTGATCATCTTGTATATTTAAACCTGTTGCAAACTAACTTGTGTCTTCGTGACAGGGAAGGCATGGTAAGTATTGTGCAGGTGATTCAGACGGGAAGGTAAAATCCACCGAACGGTGGCACGTTCATTTCAGTAATTTCTATATGCTGCTTACTTGTAAATGAACTAAGGCAAGATAGAAACCCACAAATATGCATGCTTCATTAAAATAACGTGTTGATTGGTATAGTCAGGCTAGCTCGCCTTCACCAGCATGTTTCGATATGCTGACCCTCGTTGAAACAGGTTCTCCGCACTAAGGCGAACCGAGCGAGGAGCCGAAGTCGTCTTCCCGATCCAGTCCAGCTGTTGGCGCATCTTCACCGCGCCGCCTTTTGAAGTACTCGAAGAACCCGGAGTTTGCAACTCTTCATACACAAATGCAGCTCCGTGGCAAAGCCGTCCTCCAGCCTGGAGGTCTATATATTTTGAAGTTATAAAAGGATGTAATGTACAGGACTGCTATCTCATTTTGAGTCATCTCTTTTGTAAGCCGTTCGGCATATTAGCTAACTCGTTCAAGAGTTTGTAATAGATGTTCATTATCAATAAAGAGAACTTTTCCATGTTTTAAATCTGTGTTTCAATTTATCTGCGTACTCTGAATATGTGCTTGCTATGCAAAATACTTTAGCCTTGTGCGGGCGCAATCCCAGGCCCGCACGGCATCACGACTCGGGGGACGCCTCAATTGATTCTACGGAATTGGGTCGTGACACCACCTACATCTTGTGGAGTTTTCTTACAATAATAGCTATCAGGCGAGCATCCAGATGGCTCTGTTTGAAGCATTGTA
>JAYESA010000877.1:52500-57500 GCA_036927795.1 Iris macrosiphon | reverse complement strand
AAGCAAGCCAACTCTTAGTCTATATGAAGTCACTGGCCAAGCCATAAAGGACATATTTCTCCGCCTTAGCGGCGCGCCCTATCAGCCCGGGTAGCAAGCCCCGCTGGAGGTCCCGCTAAGCATCGTGACTAGCACGAATCGAATATTTCCCTCCGGATCGATACGGTTCCAGTGCCCCAGAAACCGTTTCGAGGAAATCAACACCCTGTGCACCCAGGTTGTCCGTGACATGCAAAAAGGTAGGTGAGGCGAGAGGATCGAACATTCTCGCCCCACCAAGCGATCAAGTACTCGCTCAACCGATATCCAACCGAATTATCCATAACCATTCTTCCAACTTATCCTCCCGAAGAGTCCACATCACAAGCCATTCCCATAATTCACATTTCCGCCTCATAGCAATGTATTCCGAAATAGTGCAACACCCATGCTCAAAGCCAACCCATGGCACAATGCCGTTTCAGTGGCACAATGCCCCATTCGGGACACAATGCCCCATCAAGCGGCACCATACCCTCGCCGATGCAGTTGTTCGGTTTCGAACCACAACTGCTCGCTTTGCAAGACAAAGCGACCCAGTGATACTCGTACACGGATGCACGCTCGCTCGCCCGAATTCCCGATATTCTCGATATTCCCATTGCCTCAATTGTATCATTCCAACTTGTATATTTCCAACCGTCCAAGCATAATCCCAAGTAATCCAACCGATCGCCTCAAAGGTCATATAATCCGACTATCCAACGCGTAAACTAGTTCAAGCCACAATCCTACCAAGCCAACGACGCACACTCTATGCACGCCTCAGTGTAGTGCTTCCCGATGTTTCAGCCCAAGTGTACAAGCCATTACGTGTTTTCCATATTATTAGGCATGAAGGAGTAGAGGAGAAGGGAAAGGGCCCACTCACAATGATTGAATCCGTTAGGCATCCTGTCCTGCCGATACGGCCAATCCCTTGAACCCGTGGTCCGATGCAAGCGCGATCTACTCAACTGGTATGACCGTGCGAGCAGGCCGTGCTCTCCAAATCATCCGACCGATCGGACTAAGGAAGACGGCATTATCGCTTCCATCCAGCTATTCAGTGCTGTTCTGAACGAACACCTGATTTCCATTATCCCGCTAGCCATCTGCACATTGAAACCAACTCGATTAATCCTTCTTCCCGAAATCCGACATTTCAAATGTAACCAGCATTTGATTCATTTTATCCGACTCCGACTCAGCGTAACGCTCCGAGCAGTTGCGGGGCGTTACATAATATACCACTTAGAATCAGGTTCGTCCACGAACCGTGCTGGTACTCATTCCTTACTAGCATGCCATAATCCAATTCCATAGATCTGCTCCACGCAACTCACATATTCACGATTCTGACTCCGCATTCTCGTTCTGCTGAACGCTCGAATAAATTTCATGAATTCCCACATCCTCCTTGCAGCTCAACACGAATTTCTCGTATCGCTTAGTTTTGGATCGTACACGTATTTAAGGCGTCCCTAAAATACATGCATTTCAGCCGAGCTTTGCGATAGCAAATTTGAACAAGTTACAAGGGTATCTTTATGTTTGAGGCGTCCATTTGCTTTGCTCCCAATTGAACCAAATCACAATTTCCATTCCAACACATTCGCTCGAGAACTATTCTCAATTATGCAGATTTTCCACCGACTCAATCGGTTCGTGTTCCAGCTCAATCCATCCCACTATTTCTGAAATCAGTACTAGCAACATCTCCAAATATTATCTCGTGCACCGAACGATTCTCACAACTGATCTACCCCAGCTATGCGACTTACCCAAATATCAACTTTGCTTAGATCAATTCAGTCCAACACATTTCCTGCCATCACAAAATCTCACAGGGTGAACATCTATATTGAGGTTCGTGTGATCCACGAAGATCTCGCCACCACGCCAAAGGGATTTGTGTCGCCACGATTTCAACGTGGACACACTCGCCACAACTCTTAGGTTGCGCATGGAATAGTTCTTCGCGCTGCTTCCACTGCCTCGAAGCATAGAATATCACCTTCGCCTTCCGAATGAGCACGTTTCCCAGACTAAGTTCCGAGACATCTTGTAAATCTGAAGCAAATTTGTCCCTTCCAGTATTCGCAAGGATTTGATCTGAACGAGCCGCTGCTTTAACTTCACGAGCTAGTTTCACAGTCGTCAATTCATATGAATGCTATTCCCTTCCAGGGCACGATGAGTCAGAGGCGATGCCATCGATAAAAATCTGCGACTCTGAATCTCATCAGTTGACTTAGGCCAATCCCACAATCGCTTCGGTCTTCCGGCTGTATCTTCAGCTGAAGGCTATCCCAAGGATCTCTCAAATCCAACACTCAGTCAATAAGCCAAATCTCATTGCTCACATCTGCCCTCGACGCATTCCCAAATACGCCGCCTCAAGGGTCGTTCTATGGGTCTACCATATTCATATCCTGATCTGCGGGCAAGTCACTAGGGTCAGCTGTCCCGAAGCTACGCTCGATAATTGTAATCATCACGATGGACAATTACTATAAACCATGCTATATCCCACCTGCAAATCCGAATCAAAATTCCAACCATCCCATCCGAGCGAATTCCCAAATCCGAGCAATGTGCTCGTTGAAACCGTCTACCATCAATCCGCCGTTCTGTCCTGAATCCATCAAATTTCCGAATTGCATGTTCGATTCTCGCACTACAAATTGCAATAATTCTCAAAACCCAAGACTTGTCCAAATTCACATCTGTTTGCCATGTCCCACCTTGCACTTCCAACTTACTCGAGCAGCACAGTGATTCGTTCCAACGTTGCCCCCACATTTAGCTATCTTCATAAATCAATCCGACGAAATCTTTGCCCTCCGTTGTTGCCACAATCCGTCTACGTCTTCCCGAAGAATCCGTTATCATCGTTGCACCATCTTGCCCAAAATTTCATTTCCGCTAAACCTGATTCAACTTCTCGAGCAACAATATCCAAAATCCTTCAAGTTTGTGTGAATCCATCTCATTGTCCCTTCAGACCAATATCGTGTTTCTTTGCTCAACCAACAGCTCAAATGTGTTGCCCAAAATCGTAGTTCGTGCTCGCTATCATTCCGATAATCCTATCGCTTTGCTCAAGCATAACCCAAATGTTCGTTCCGATTCCGTCCATCTCTCAAGCCCAAAGATACTTCCATTTGCACGACTCCGTCCTTGAGTTCTCAAGTTTAATGTATCGAAGGATACCCGAGTCAAATTCCATTGCACCATATACCACTTGGAAATATAGTTGCCCTCGTGCAAAATCTGCGTCAACCAGCGTCTATCCCAAACCGACTATTCCGAGGTGATTCTGCCGAATCATAACTCAGTATTCGCTTGCTCCATTTTTACTCTTTCCAACTCAATCGATTTGCACCAACCGACTTGTATTCGTTATCCGAGTCCGTTCAGGCAATTCCAATAGATGTCCAACCAAAATGTTTCCAATGCCTTGCTTAACACATTTGATCCCATATACCACTTCGAATCAATTCGCTACTCACATTACGTTTCCTTTCACGAATCCAAGATCCGTTCGAACCATCTCTTATGTGTGATCATGCCTTTCCCATCTTAAGTCTGACACAAAACTGAGCCGATTCTTTAACCATCAATTTCGTTAGGCAACTCGTGCTATGTTCCATTCTCATTGCTCCCAGCTATTCTCAAACCGCCTGATACTTTCACAGCACGAGCAATCGTGCAACGATTGTATTCCAAGTAGTCCAACCCAATACCCAACGGTTCCATATCTTTATTGTACGAGCAACTCATGCCAACTTATCTGATATTTCTCAAGCCAAACTCAAACTTGCCCAACCAATGCGCCACAGCCAAATTCCAACTTCAATCCAACACAATCACTTGACGAGCAACTCGTGCAAGGATCCATTCCCATCGAATGTTTCTACTCAAAACATGTCGCATAACCAAATCTCGTCAGCCAACCAACTGATCCATTGAGGCAATCAGAATCTCTCCGAACGATAAGCCAACCAACCCAACGGAAGCCCACACTTGTTGCACAAATGCAACAACGCCAACCAACTTGCTGCACGAATGCAACAACGCCTAACGAGGCTAAGCGATCCTACGAAAACCAACCAAGGCAACCCAACACAGAATAACATGCAGCCAAAACCAGCAATAAATAGACTTATTGCATGAAACATCCGATGCGGCACTGAGTAGAGTCAAGAGCTAAACGACACGCGGAAGCTATTTAGAGTTTGTGATGAAGCGAAGGACCAAGTCCGAAGAAATGAACCGGGCGCTCTGATACCAATCTGTCACGCCCCAAACTCCCGCAAGCCCAATAGTCCCCGCTGAACGTGAAATCACCACGTTGCAGCTCTCCCGCGGGACAATCGTTCTATTCGGGACGTGATGCCGTACGAGCCTGGAGTTGCGCTCGTACAAGGCGATGTTGTTAAACACGAAAGTTATCATCGAAACAACCAAGTTACAGCGGAAGCCAAATGTGTACCAAGCACACATCTGAGTATACGCAGCGAAGCTCACGATAGGGTCCAAATGAGATGCCCCGAAGGCCACGCCACAAAGGCGATACCACGGAGACGATGAAATAACTCTTGCTCTTTCTCTAGCCCACAAAGGTACTTACAGTTCATACATCTTGTCCCGTATATCCAAGCAGCGCCACTACGCCTGTGTACCTGAAATATTGCCCACAAACGTGGGTCAGTACACAACCGTACTGGTGAGCGGGGTAACCCACTCGTCTAAGCCGACACTAAGTAAAAATAGTGAATGCACACAGTTAAATGGTGATCTTTCTAGTTGAATCCTAGATTCTTTTCATGGCATATGGATGACATGTTAAGGAAAGCAGTAAAGCAGTTTAAGCATGCAAGCATTCAATCTCAAACCAAGCGACAAGCAGTTTATATATAGCCGACCCGTCTAACTCAATGCCATCGTTTGCACGATAACATATCGAACCATCAGAC
>JAYESA010000876.1:0-84815 GCA_036927795.1 Iris macrosiphon | reverse complement strand
ATTGTCCGGAGCCGCGTGCGAATGCATGGAACACTATCAAATAAACTCTAGTATGCAGACGAGACGAACCATCAGAATACACTCATTGTTGCGGGGCAATCCGACTTATCACTTGAACACGTTCAGGCACAGTATGGTTCTCTCGAAGCATAGACGATAGTGAACATATTCATGCACTCTAAGCAGGCGATTCAGGATTCTCGTTAAGCAGGCATTGTTTCAAAGACAAGCTAGGTGAGTTCGTTCATTAACATGCAAGGCAGGTTCTATCATTCTCTTAAGAAAATATTGCAAGCAAAAACTCAGGTTATTATTAAGGCGTGCAAGAATCAGAGAACGAAGTTCTGCCCACTCACCTTGATACATAACGCCGGCGCGGAGCGGGGCGTTACAGTAGGGAGCCAATCTGGAGCTTGCAAATAGAGCTTCAAAACTGTAATTAAGCTTGAGTTCAATAGGCTCATGAACAGTACCAATCGACTTGAAAATGAAGTCTATTAGGTCTTGGATCGGGCTTTATATACCAACATTAGCAAAAGCTTCTTCTCGAGTAGAACTTATTCTTGAGACAAATTGAGTACATGCATGCAACATAGAGGAAAAAGCCAAATTGAGTACATGCATACAAGATAGAGGAAAAAGCCAATCAGTCCTCAAGTTTGTTTACAAGGTATTGACGAGATATCACAACCAGAGCTTCATATCATTTTTAGTCCTACCCTTTACTTCTGTTAAGGTTTTCAAGTCAGTGTACTCCTTCTAGGTCTTACTTTATATTTAAAAATCATTATCTTAAGAATACAACTGCAACTAATCCGTACCTATTTCTTGGTTCTTCATCCTTCATTGCCTCCCCAACCTCCTCCCCCAACCCAACCCCCCTCCCCCTCCCCCCACCACCACCACATAAAAATAAAAAATAAAAAATTCTACTGGCTTCTTTGTTGCTTTAAGATTTTGAGGAACTAGGTTATAGGAGGGTAGCGACTATTACGTATTGGTGAATAACTAGGGTTTTGGTGGGTAGTTGGCAAGTTGGGGTTTTGAGCCATTTAAAAAAGGGCCTTTGGAGATCTAGATCTAGGGTGGGGTGACTAGGAAAAATGTCTGGTAGGTTTCTTTTTTTCTTCCTTCTTTTTGGGGTTTTTCTTTCCCTATTTTTTGTTGGGTGGGTGGGGGGGGGGGGGGGGGGGGGGGGTGATAGTGATTGGTTGGGATGTGGCCAAGAGTTGGAGGCAGCCATGAGGTGGTTGGGAGTTGATTACAAGTAGTCGAGATGGCTAAAGGAGGCATTGGGATAGGGAGGCCAGAGATATGGGAGATAGGTTCGGGCACGCCGGGTCGGAGCAGTAATGTCGAGAGTGTTGTTGGAGGGGAGCTGTGTTGGTCAAGTATGTAAAGATCGCAAGGCGAGAGGGACAAGGGCTGACAGAAGGTCTAGATGTTGGAGACATAAGCAGATGCTTGTAATATCATATCAGTAGAGGGCTAGTATGGGGTGGCCGCTATAGTTGGTAAAATAATGAAGGCAAGGTGGGGAAGTGGGCTCGTTGAGGCCGCAAGAAGTAAAGGAGTGACAAAGGAGGCACAATAGTTGCAGCACAAGCGTCGATTGGTAGGGGATATGGAAAGAGGAAGGGTCATCGTTCTTTGGAAGCTAGAATCTATGTGGTGCCATGGCGAGTAGATGCAGCAAGGAGTTGTAATCAATCAGCAAGGAAGGAGCAGCGAAGATCTGTCTGGGTGGAGAAGAAGGTGATGTGCCAGAATGGTTTGGGTGAGGAGATTTAAAAGAAGGGTGAGGGGAAAAGGAAGAAGATGAGGTTGGTGTTTAAGGTTAAAGATTTAGGAGGAGATATAACTAGTGTTTTTAGGATATATATTGGGGATGGGATTAGGGATTATAGTTCCTAGGATATAAGGTGGAGACAGGTTGTATATTGATGGAAGGTAAAGAGCTGGATCCGAATTTTCCTGTCTCCAATACAATATAGAAAACAACATTGGGATACTCCATTGACATGGTTTGAGTTTATATATATAGGATGAAAACCTTCCTCGTACAACTCTTGTAGATGTGGAACTAAAGTGGATTGCATAGACTCACAAACATAAACCAAATAGATTGCTCAATATATTACAAGCAAAAGGAAAATGCTAAGTGTTGACTTTTAACTTGCAAGAAAATGAACCAAAAATGAAATCCTTCAAGTAAAAGCACTCCACGAGTAATGCGCGTAATGAACCAAAATGAAATCCTTTTTAAGTATATGCACTCCAAGAGTAATGCGCTTAAAAGAAGTCAAATTTGTCCGTTGGAAACAAGTTATCAGCCAAAAATGACAGAACAAAAACAGAAAAGACAAGGAAAAATACAAGTAGGACAAATACAACATAGGAAATAAAAGGTGGTGAAGACTTTAAGCTATTAAATATACAATCATTGGCAGTGTTCGGCCTTTTAAGATGCAAGAAAATGAACCAAAAATGAATGCGGACCTTCCTTGTACTAATCTACCAGATGTGGGACTAAAGTGGATTACATAGACTCACCAACATAAACCAATAGATTGCTCGGATCTATAGCAAGCAAAAGGACAATGCGAAGTGTTGCCCTTTAACTTGCAAGAAAATGAAGCAAAAATGAAATCCTTCTAGTAAATGCATTCCACGAGTACGGGCTCTTAAGGAAAATTTGTCAATTACAAACAAGTTATAAACCAACAATGACAGAAATTGCAAACAGTCAGGACACGAGGAAATACGCAAGTAGGACAAATACAACATAGGAAAGAAAAGTTGTTGTAGACTTTCAGCTATTAAATATAAAAAGCAATGGAAGTGTTTGGCCACTCAAGTTGTCAAGAAAATGAACCAATAATGAATTCCTTAGTATACTCGATCAATGACTAATGCACTAAAATAAGGATAAGAAATGCATTACGACAATTTCTCTATGTCATGAATGAGCAAAAAATGCTTTCCTCTTGGTTTTTCATTTGCCAAAATAGTTAGGAGGGGAATTTATCAGGGTGTTACTTACCAGTCATTTCAATTGTAGGCTGAGCAAGTAAGAACTCAACCACGATAAATTTTTTTTTTGTAGATTAAGGATGGAAGCTATTTTGCATGGACATAGTTAAGTTTGGAGATGGAGATGGAGAGGAGAGAAAAAGAAAAGTAGGAGAAAAGAGAATACGAGAAAGGAGATTACAATGACATAAAATTCTAGGTTGCATCTCATGTTTATTTATATTAATACGCAATACACCGGCAATTACTATTATACTCTCACAAGATATATAACAAAAATAACTCTAACACCCTCTCTTAAGCTGGGGCATATAGATCAGACATGTCCAGCTTGCTACATAAATCAGAAAATGGACCACGAGCAAATGGTTTGATGAGAATAGCACACAATTGATCCTCCGACCGAACATAAGGAGTGACAATCTGTTTCTTCAGCAACAAATCATTAACAAAATGACAATCCGCTTCGATATGCTTAGTGCGCTCATGAAACACCGGATTACTTGCGATGAACATTACCGACTGATTGACAATACATCTCCATCGGAATAGGAATCATAATCCCCTTTTCATGGAGAATAGACTGCACCTACATCATCTCAGAAGTTGTATGAGCCATCGCACTGTATTCGACCTCTGAACTAGAACGAGCCACAACATTCTGCTTCTTACTACGCCACGTGACAAGATTGTCACCCACAAACGTACAATAGCCAGAAGTAAACCTCATAACATTGTGACTACCTGCCCAATCATCATCACTGAACCCCATCACCGTAAGCAACTGAAAAAGTTTGTACAACAAACCCTTTCCAGGTGCACCCTTCAAGTATCGAAGAATACGAGAGATAGCCTTCTAATGTGGTTGCCGAGGGGCATGCATAAACTGACTAACTACTCCAACTGCATAGGTGATGTCTGGTCGTATAACAGTAAGATATATAAGTTTGACAGCCAAACGTCTATAATATCCAACGTCCTCAAATAACTCTTCCATGTCAACATCAAGCTTGTCATGATAATCCATAGGAGTCTCAACTGACCGACACTCCAACATCCCAGTCTCGGAGAGCAAGTCTAGAACATACTTGCGCTGTGACAGATACACATCCTTCTTAGATCGAGCAGCCTTGATTCCAAGAAAATATCAAAGAAGATCCAAATCCTTAGTATGAAACTGATGACTAAGGTAGGCCTTCAAGTCCACAATCTCAGCATGATCACTTCTAGATATAATGATATCATCAACATAAACAATCAACACGATAATACTTGCCGAGAAAGAATGACAAACTACCGAATGATCTGATGTGGTGTGCCAAAACCCATACTGAATGAGAACTGAACTGAACTTGTCAAACCAAGCTCGAGGTGATTGTTTCAGTCCATATAATGCTTTCTTCAATCGACATACGAGTTTTTCATGTCATGCCACAACATATCCCGGTGGTTGATCTATATAAACCTCCTCTTGTAAGTCACATGCAAAAAGGCATTCTTTATGTCCAGTTGATATATAGGCTATTGGCGATTAACAGCCACAGAAATAAGAATTCGAACTGAATTCAGCCGAACCACTGGAGAGAAAGTCTCCATATAATTCACATCATATGTCTGATTATACCATTTTGCAACCAACCGTGCCTTGAGGCGCTCAACTGAACCATCGGGATGATACTTAACAATGTACATCGGTCTACAATCCATTGTCTGCTTTCCAACAGAAAGTGATGTAAGCTCCCAAGTCTTATTTTGATGTAAATCATACATCTCCTCATCCAATGCACTATTCCAACCTGAAGATGACATAGTCTGCTTGTATGTTTTGGGAATGGAAATAGAAGACAATGAAACAGCAAATGCATGAAAAGATAAAGAAGCACAGTATTATAAAACATAATTAGAAATGAAATACTTATTCTTTGTGGTACAAAGACGTTTTCTTTTTCTGAGAACAATGAAAATATTATCTGGATCTGTAGTGATGGGAACAGAAACCTCAGGCACGGAAGCTGATTGGTTGAGGGCTGAATTCTGCAGAACCACTGGTCTGTCCTTGGATCTCTGATAAACCTGTAAAGGGGGAATGGAGACAGAAACTGATTCAGGAATAACCGAAAGTAGTATGGAAGATATCAAATCTGATGTAAAAAGAATACAACGGTCTCCTGAAGGAAAGAAAGGGTTAAAGACTCAAAGAAGGTAACATCTGCATTAACATAATAATACTTGCGTGATTGTGGACTGTAACAACGATGACCTTTTTGAGTATGAGGATAACTAAGAAAGACACACTTCAGAGATCTAGGAGCAAACTTATCTCGATTAGGTTCCTAGTTATGAACAAAAGTGACACACCCAAACATTCGAGAAGATAAGAAAAAATTAGCGACATATGCATGTAACATGGAAAATAAAACTTTATTATTTAATACAGATGATGTCATGCCATTAATTAGATAACATACAATAAGAACGACATTTGTTCAATACTGTTTAGGGACATGCATATTGAACATGAGAGTTCGAACCACATCTAAAATGTGTCGATGTTTACGTTCGGCTATACAATTTTGTTGAGAGGTGTAGACACAACTGGCTTGATAAATCATACAACCATCAACACAAAAACTATTCACAGAAGATTGAGTATACTCCAAAGCATTATCAGAATACAAAATTTTGATGCGTTTATCAAACTGAACATAAACTTCATTGTAAAAGGCAGATAACACATTTGGAAACTCGGATCTTTCTTTCATTAAATAACACCAAGTCATTCTGCAATAATCATCAATAAAAATAACAAAATACTAAAATTCTTTCAGACTATTAACTCTAGACGGATCCCAAATATCAGAATGAATAAGATCAAAAGACTGTAACTGATGACTCTCAATACGACGAGGAAAAAACTACGGTGATGCTTGTCTAACTGACAAGCCTCACATTCAAGGCTAGAAACATGACGCAACTTAACCAAAGACGGATGTCCCAAACGATAATGCCTCTGCAACGGAGAAGTAGAAACAAAAGTGAAAGCCTTTCCAGGTAGATCCAAATAATATAATCATCTTTTTCATGCTCCGAACCAATCATCTTCTTCGTCCTGAGGTCCTAAAAAACATAAGAATTGGAAAAAAAATGTCACAGAACATTGAAGAGATTTTATTAACTGACTCACAGATAACAAATTAAATGAAAATTAGGCACATATAATGAATCAAATAATGATAGTAATTGAGTAGGATGAATGACACATTTTTCAAGCACATGACGAGTAAACACATCAGTCAAGATAATATTATGTTTTATGAGACTACGATTATGAAAGAGAAATATACCAGACATGTCAGAACTTACTCCTGAGTCGATGACCCAAGAGGTGGATAGTGACTTGGTTGCCACAAAAGCATGATTATCTATATGTACCATGGTTGTAGTAGGTTAGGAGGTGGTACTAGCAAGCACGTTCAACTTCTTGAGTATCTGTTCAAATGGAGATGACGTATCGGACGTTGAAGTCTGATTGAAACTGTAAGTATCATCTCTGGGAGCAGAAGTGGTGACCTGGGACTGCATATTTTCATCATGCACTTGATGTGCATATTTTGGTTTGTCCTACTTGTCCCAACAGTTATCTTCGATATGACCGATCATTCCACAATAGTTACACTTCCGTGGTTGACCACGACCACCACCACCACGACTATTGTCTCTACCACCATAGCCTCCTCGACCAAAACTACGACCACCATCTCTACCGTCACGTCCACCACCACGACCTGCAGCACTAGTAACTAGGGAAGAAGAGTTAGTACTCGGCACCACATAACTCTATCCTAGAAAAGAACGGTTGAGACATGAGAAAATATCTGTCATCATAGGTAACTGCTCTCCAGCAAGGATCTGAGCTTTATAAGGTTCGAGCGTAGGATCCAAGCCGGGTAGGATAAGTGAAACATAAAACTCTTCCTTCTGTCGTTGAGCTTCCTTCAAATCAGTAGTAACATGATAGTATTGTAGCAGTTCCCCTGACAAAGTATTCTTTGAAGCCAGATATTCATTTACAGGCCTCTCATTTTGCTTTGTATTAAATAATAACTCGTACAACTCATATATACGGACAACGCTCCGCTTATGCGAATATGTTTCTTTCAGAGAAGTCCAAATTTGTATGGAGGATTCACACCACTGAACATTAGCAGCGATATGCGGCTCCATATTATGCCACAACCACGACATAACATATGCATCTGTACTCATCCAATCTTCATACTCAGCGAATGTTTCAAATGGAGGTTCTTCCGTCAAAAACTTCAACTTCCTCTTCGCCCTCAACACCACTTTGATAGACTTGTACCGGGCAATGTAGTTCGCACCATTGAGTTTCACCGCAGTAATCGATTTTTCCAATTCATTATTATGAATAACAGTAAAAGGAGAACCACATCTACTACCACTACCACTAGCACAATTAACCTCACAAGAAGATTCGTTTCCCACCATACTTGCAGATGCAATAGAAATACGAGATCTCTGAAATCCTAGATCTCACAACGAACCATAATTGACGACGAACAACCAACAAAGATCTGTAAAAATCCTAAATCTCATAAACGAATGACGAACGACCACGAACGACGAACGACGAATCATGAAATGTTTAATCGGCCATGTCGTGGATTGTATTTATAGTACCTTCAAAAGATGCTCTGATACCAAGTTAAGTTTGCAGATGGAGATGGAGAGGAGAGGAGAGGAGAAGAAAAATAGGAGAAGAGAGAATATAAGAAAGAAGATTGTAAGGACATAAAACCCTAAATTGCATCTCATGTCTATTTATATTGATATGTAATACACCCACAATTATTATTATATCCTCATAAAATAAATAACAAAATAACTCTAACAGACATGAATATGACACTAACATGATATGTGTACACAACACTTATACAAGAACAAATTTGACCCGTCTCTGGATTTTAACGTAACCCGGTCTAATTCAAATTTGTTTACCTAATTGGAATGTCTAGCATATTCTTTCATAGTAGCAAGATCGCATCGCTATAACTGACTCCATTGAGTACGCTACCATAGAACTCAATGGTTACACCTACTTGTTCAACACTATACTTTGATTCTGGCATTCTAAAAGGAACATCGTACCTCTGTATATTTCTTGTCTGATATCTGTTTGACAGGGATGCATCACTGATTTTAGAGTGTGCGTGCTTAATGCTATGTTTGGGAAGGGAGAAAAATGGGGGGAAGGAAATAATTGAGCGAAAAGTAGGAGGAAAATAAAAAGTTATGATGTTTGGAAGGGGGAAGGAAAGTGGAGGAGAGAAATTTGGGAGGAAAATTTATGTAGGCCCTACCCCAAAAAAATTCTCCTAAGAATTGGAGGAAAATAAACATATAGGAGGGAATTGTTGTAAATTTACCCAATTATCCCTCAATTAATTTGTTGTCTTTTTCTATGTTGAGAAAGTCAAAGGCTAATTAGTAATTTTAGTAATTTTATGTTTGTCCCAAAAACAAACAAAAAAAAATTAGTTTTTCACTTTTCTCTCCCTACTTTTTTGCCATCCAAACAAAGAAAGGTAAAATTAATTTTCCTTCCCCTCCATTTTCCTTCCCCTCTCTCACAAAGTTCCCAAACATGGTGTAAAGGAAGAAAACAAGTTTACCACCAAGTCCAATCTACAAGACAGTAAAATGTCACAGCCGAACCCTAATAGAAAGATGGTCTGAATGAGAAAGACTTCCAGAATTTGTTTCTTAAAGAAAGGGGGCAACTGTTCAAATTTTCAGGTAAAGTCAAAAGGGAAATCATAAGAAATAAACTACACTGGACAATGAGCATGAGGCCATATCCAAAAGAATATAACTAAAAATAAGTATACAATTGATTCACTAACACAAGAAGCACATTATTAAAAATGTGGGTGTTCATTCGTGATACGTTCGTTTAAGCTGCAACATCATTTCCTAAAGAAAAATAAAAACTAAAAGAACAACATTATATGTAGCTTTAAATTAGTCCATGTTGGAACACGATATGTCATGGTGTATTTTGAGTGTTTGTACCGTGACTGGTACACATTATCACGACTCATGACTCACACGACACCAGTTTTTGGAGTCTCAGTGGTTCAATTAGTACCGTGCGTATAAATTCATGATAGAAAACAGCTATCGAGCAAGCAAATTTGCACTTTACTACCTTCAACCATTACCAATTAGAAACTTAATCCCACACTATACTGATTTACAATTAGATACGATAACTCGTTAAAAAAATTCACCTTTAGTTGTTGGTCACATCTAAATCCCACATTATATTTATGGGAAGTTAGATACCCCATGAACTTTTAAACTATATGACTTTCAAAGTATCTTTCATATAGCTTTCTTATGCTCCATAGTCGATCCTATTCCGACAGGAGAAGGCTTGGTTGATAATGTAGGTGATAAAATTTTGGACATTTTTGCCCCCTCAAACAAAACAGAAATCCCTACCCCTCTTGTAGGTACCCAATGGGGCGATCTCATGGTGCACATAATTACAATTTGATGCCTACAAAATGTCAATAGTCGACTCAAAAGAATAGAACAAGATCTATGTTGCAGGGTCACGGACACGGACACAATAGTACTCAGTACAGTATGCCTGTGTCTTGTCCAATATGTTTCAGACACGGACGTGACACCGATATTTTTAGTGTCTGGGAACAACAATTATATAATCAATTGATTAACAAAAACATCACATGACCAAAGTAAATTGTCAGACATTCCATGAATAAATAATTTCTATAAGGAGGAGTTTGGTAAACGGATTTTTTTTATTTTCGTACAAATTTAGGATGGAAAATCTATTCTCATGTTTGGTTTAGGTTATGAAAATTTATTACTGGAAATTGCGAATAACCCGGTAAATAATTTGTCCACAAAACTTGGGAATCCTATCCCTTAATAACATGTCAGTATTTATTTTTTGCCTGGTTTTTTTTTTCCTACTCTTCTTTAAAAAAAAGTTTTTTTTTTTTTGTTCTTTTCTCATTTTTTTTTACAATTGTTTTTTTTTATCTTTTTTCATTTTTTTAAGAATGATTTTCATTATTTTGTGTTTTTTTTCCATTTTTTAAGAATATTTCTTGTTTATTTGGGGAATATTTATATATTCACCAAAAAAATGGGAATATAATTTTTTAATTAGAGAGAATTTGATTTCCGAAAATATAGAATTCTCGCCTATACAGTATTCCGCATACCAAATGTCCACTAAGATTCATAACTAGTGCACGCACGGTCCACCTAAGTTCACGATGAAGAAAAATAGCTTATTCCCCAAAATGAGAGTCTCGGACATTAATTAACCAATTCAATTTGATACCAATTAAATTTAACAAAGAAAAAGAAAACAAATGAGATGAAATGGTAACGAGAGAACAAGTATAAAAGGAACAGAATGTATACCTGTAGATGAAAGTCTCTCTACCGGGTCCGAGGCGGCACTTGCAAAGCCCGCAAGCCCTCAGGAACGCCGCCTCCACCACCTCCGCTACCGCCTCGGCCTCAGCCGCCCTCTTCCTTTGCTTTGGATGCGGGTTCTGTTGGCGGTAAACCTCCACCTTCGGATCCGGATCCTGGTCCGGCCCGCTAGGCAGCAGGCCCATGCTGGTCGTCCTCCTCATCGGAGCCGGCCGAGGCCTCTTTCCCAATGACATCTATGTAGACTCTCTCTCTCTCTCTCTCTCTCTCTCTCTCTCTCTCTCTCAAATCAGGGAAAAAGAAGGGAAAAGAGAATCGAGAGGTGATGAATAGTTTGATGAATAAATGAATGATGGGAAGAAGAGGAGCATTATGAATGCAATTATAATCCACTATATAAATTAATTAAGACAATCCAAAAAAAAAATCAGTTTATTTATAAATTTGTCATCTAATTTTTTTTTATTTCAGGACAGTTTAAATTTTCATATAAAAGTTAATAATTTTTATTTTTCAGTCTAAATTTTTTTATGACTGTCACAAGTACTGTCAACATTGATACAATCCTAAATAACTAGGACTGTAAAAAAAAATGACAACCTTCCAATTGGAAGGACTGTCAAATATTGTTACAGTCCTAATTATTGGAAGGACTGTCAACTTTATGACAATCTTAAATAATTAGGACTGTAAAAAAATTGACAGTCCTTCATGTCAAATTTGTTTACAGTCCTAACATGGAGGAAAAGAAGAAGAAGAAGAAGCAGCAATGACGGCGTACGAGGGTGGGCGGCGGCGAGCAGGGGCGGCGCGGGGCGGAGGTGCGGGGTGCGGGACGGACGCGGGGCAGATGCTCGCGGGGTGCGAGGGCGGCTCGGGGATGACGCGTGCGGGACGAGCACGTGTGGGCTGCGAGGATTGCGCGAGACGGACGCGTGCGGGGTTCGGGGGACAGCGCATGGCAGAGGCGCGCGCACGCTCTCGGGGGCGGGACGGCGACGGGTACGGCAGCAGCAACAACAACAACAGTAGCAACAACCCCCGTGCAGGTGCCTCCGCCTTTGCTCCTATCCTATCTCCCATCGCCGCCTCCTCCTCCTCCTCGGTGGTTGGGATTGGGGTTAGGGTTAGGGTTATGATTTGGGAGTTTGAGAATTTGAAGAGAACGAGTTGAAATTTCGAATGAAGGATTTTTGGAAGGTTGGAGGGTTAGACTATCCTGAGTAAATTTTGGAATGTCCTAAATAAAAATTATACAAATTTAGATTGTCCTGAAATAATGAACTGTCCTAAGTAATTATTGGAGTGTCTTTAGAATACTATCGTGTTATTTTTGGCATATTATCCGTGGGTGTCTCTTAGGATCAACTGATACTCCTGCTCCATAAATAATGTGCCCGAAGATACGTGATCCAGCCAAAAATCATACTTACTAAGCTTCGCATATAACTGGTGCTCTCTCAAAGTTTGCAGTACTATCCTGAGATGTTCTTCATGCTCCTCCTCATTACGAGAATACACAAGAATGTCATCAATGAATACTATCACAAATTGGTCCAAGTATTACATGAAGATACGGTTCATCAAATCCATGAATATCGCTAGAGCATTTGTCAGTCCGAATGACATAACTAAGAATTTGTAATGCCCATATCGTGACCTAAATGTTGTCTTCGGTATATCCTGCTCCCAAACTCGCACTTGATGATATCCTGATCGTAAATCTATCTTGGAGAAGACTCTTGCTCCGCTTAATTGATCAAACAAATCATCAATCCTAGGTAATGGGTACTTGTTCTTCACAGTCACTGCATTCAACCGCCTGTAATCTATAAACAACCGCATTGATCAATCCTTCTTCTTCACCAATACCGTTAGTACTCCCCACGGTGATCAACTGGTCTGAATAAACTTCTTCGCCTTCAGTTATTACACGTGTCGATATAATTGGTCAAGCTCTGATGGTGACATTGGGTATACCTTCTGGGATACTGGTTCTGCTCCTGGCATCAACTCTATACATAACTCAACTTCTCTAACTGGGGATAATCCGGGAAGCTTGTTGGAAAAGATATCCATAAATTCTTCAACTATCTTGGGTATCAGGTCTTCTTCCTTTGCTACTGTTGCGACTCCTCCCTTATGCTGGTCTCTTACTATTCTGCTAAGGACAAATTCTTCTAGACCGGGAATTCTAAACAATACTCTACCCTCACGATAGTCTATCATTGCATGACTGTCTCTCAACCAGTCCATGCTAAGATAATGTCAAAGTTACCCATAGGGAACTCGATCAGCTTTGCAGGTAATAAATGCCCACATACTACGACTGGACATGATAGGCATACCCTACTAACTTCTACGATCCTATTGCTAGTGAGTATATTCAGCCTCTCTGGCAATGCCTCAAACTTCAACCTAATACGTGTCACATATTGTGCAGATATAAATGAGTGTGAAGCTTCAGAATCAATTAAAGCTATGGCATAAATGGTTGTAACAAAAATGTTATCTGCCACTACGTCGCCCGATGCTATAGCTTCCTCCAAAGACAAGGTGAGTGCCTGTCATTGGCCTTGTTGAGCTCCCTGTCGCTGTCTTTCTTGCTGCTGTTGTTGCGATCCCTGCTAATTCTGCTATTGTTGTTGTCTATAAAGCTGGGCTTGTGTTAGAAACGACACTGAGCTAAGGGTCGTACTGCTGATGTTGGTCCTCCTTGCTGCAATATCCTTGGAGCTGGAAATGCAGGAAACTGTTGGACTGGCCCTCCAGACCTCTGTATTAATGGGTATGTGGCAACCTTGTGATTAGGGCTACCATATCTCAAGCATAGTTTGTTAGTTGTCCATCAAACATCCCGGGTATGATCTTCTTTGCCACAAAAGGTATAATATGTCGGTGCTCCCCATTGTTATTGCTGCTGCTGTCTCGGTTGTTGCTGCCGAGTTGGTGCCATCAGTGTCGAGGTCACTGTCCTCCTCTATGTCATGTCATGGATGCGAATACCAGGGGATGGTGTTGACGTTTTCGGTATTGATCCTCCTTCATTGCTTTGTCTATGAGGCCTCTTCTGATCTACTCTTCTTAATGCCATCCTTTGAGAAGTAAGCTCAACCCTCTTGGCTGCTATCAATACTGCTTCAAAAGTCTGGTAGTCATACACCTCTACTGTAATACCCCATTCTGCTCAAGCGGACTGCCGATTCAAATGGCAAAAGTGCAATGTACCGACCCTCTTTGCTCAGGCAAGAATACTCGTTTGAGGCAAAGAATATCCAGACTTGTCCCTACAGAAGTTTGGCTTAGGCTTTCAGAGGCTCGTGTGACGTATCGCTCAACCGAGGCGAATCATCGCTAAGGTGGGTGGCTACGGTGAACTTGTCTTTGCTTAGCCAGCACACTTAAAATAAGGAACGATACATGCTAATAAGAATACAACGCACCTAGCTAAGGGAATAATCCCAACTTGTATTGCTTGTGCTTGAACATGGAAATAAAATATTGCTTATATTCAGACCTTCGCATGCTACTCTAGATTATGTCGCTCGGTAAGTCTCTATACGGTTTTACCTCTCAGCTTACCTTCGGGCCCGAGCTAACGTAAATGCTTGTGTTTATACAAATACATGCTTGTCTGCTTGTATGTTGCCTTATTTTTATCCAAACCCCAAGAGACTACTAAGTAGTCATTCCGTGCATGAATGAACCTGAAAGTATCCGGGACCGTAAGGTCTCCAAGGCAGTTCCCGAGCCAGGGGATTGCATCATGTCAAGTAAAGAAAGAATCATACTCCTGTGGCAAGACTCATTCAGCTATTCGGACCTCTGCAAGTCTCTCTCGAGCGGGCTCCATATCAGCCCAAGAGACTGTGCACGTCCAATGGCTAAGTGAATCAAGAATTTATAAGTGAATCCAATGAATCTGAAAGACCCTGACCTGCATGTCACGGATAACTTGGAAACAGGGTACAGTTCCACGGACGGTCACCGGGGCACTAGGATCGATCTGATCCGGACGGAACATCATGATAGTCTCTCGAGCGGACGGGTTGGTATGCTTCGCCTCAAGGACCTAGTGTTGCATACCACTCTCACCTAAGACTAGATTGGTCCTTTATAGCTATGCCAGTGATAATTGTTCATATAGACAAGTCATCCTCGCTTAGCGGCTATCCGCGTGCGAGTCATTGCATCGCATCAAAGAACACCTGAACGATTATGACATAACGACTCTCGTGTTTGCATATGCTATTGCCTTGGTTTTCATTATGAATGCTCGTGCTTGAATTAACAATATTTGCCTTAGACAGGGAAGGTCAAATGGTAAGTTGGTAAGTCTCACCGTATTTTCTCTTATATCGCACGGTGTACTGCCACACGAGTTAGGTTATTCAATATGCCATAAAACTGATCCTAAGGCAACTAGAAAGACAACTTAGTAGTTGGTGCACGGAACCTATATTACATGTTTCGATTTGTAGGGCGGGCGAGTAGCCTTCCCACCAGTGCATTCAATGTACTGATAATCCACCAGATCGTTTGCAGGGTGCAGAAGAACCTCGTTCGGTGTGGATGCCTCCTTCGTGTGTGCTAAGGCCAGGAATCCAGTATGAAGCCTTGGAGCGCTGCGTTCAGAACTGAAGCACATATACAAGACATAATATTGGAACATCATCTGAACATCACCTGTATAATTATTCCACAAAAGTAGCTACTTGGCACGCTTTTACTGTTTCAGAGAGAGAGGCTTGAGCGACTTGAAATCTTGGCTATGCGCCGCCTGTAATACTTGTTTATATCAATAAAGAGTTGCTTTACTTTAACTTGTGTTATTCAATGCTTTCGCTCTATTGTCGACTCAGTGAACTTGTTACCGATCGCCTATGCGTTCATGACTCCGCTGCACTCGGACAATCTGTGCGACTCTGTGGCTTAGAACTCTTACCGTCAGCCAATGAACCATGGTCTTGCACGAGCATGGCTCACGCTCGTGTGGTATCACGTCCGGATGGGTCAAAGCGATCGTTCCGCGGGAGTGCTGGCGTGGTCATTCTCGCCTAGCGAGGACAGCCAATTTAGCCTGCGGGAGATCGGGGCACGACATCTACCATATGTAATATTTCCAAGTGAAGTCCCTGCTGGAACCTCATTGCTCTCTCCAACTTTATTGCCATCATGGTTGGAGCAAACCTGCTTAGTCGACAAAACTCTGTCACAAAACTATCTATGTCCTTCAAGCTTGCTTGAGGTTAATGAACCTTTGCTGCAACTCATATTGAGCCACAATACCAAAGTACTTCACCCTGAACCGGGTCCTAAAATTATCCCATAAAATATGATGCCTCAATCCTACCTCCATCGTGTCCCACCAATCCCTTGCCATATCTTGGAGTTGTAGGTGAACCAGGTCAACCTGTTCCTCGGCCGAAACTTTAGCTTCTGCCAGAATGGCCTCAATATCCTGGAGCCAATCATCTGTTGTGATTGTATCCTCTATGACATTGAAATATCTGGGGTTCAGTATACAAAATCTAACAGATGCCCCAAAATCTGTTCTCTGCCTCGTTCTAGGACCGTCTGCAACCATTGGTTCAACATGACATTTTGTTCTGCTGTTGAAGCTATTATTGCTGATGTTGTTGTTGTTGTTGTTGTTGTTGTTGTTATTGTTGCACCACCATCTGGTATTGTTGGGCAGCCAATAATCCACGGATAATCTTTATCAAGGGGTGGGTATCCAGTATTGTCGATACTGTAGAAGGTACGGGTACACCGGGAGCCTGTTGTCCTATCCCATTTATCGTGGGCTCAACTCGGATCCTTGGTTAGAATTCTACAAGATCTCGTTCCACTGAAAATTCTGTCTCTCTTCTTGCTACAGCATCGGAGGAAGGAGAAGCCCTAAAGAAGAGCACAAGAAATAGTCAAGTACAAGATGAGAAGGAATAAGAAAGCAATCAATCTAGAAAATTTTAAGCTGAGTATCGAAGATGTTGAATTCAAAATTCCAAGAAGGATCATGTTTGATTGAGACTGCTATGACTATGACACCCTACAAGTCTGAAGAACAGACCTGCATAGGCCACCACTTAAACCTTGTCACGCCCCAGAACCGAAATACGAAGACGGACTTGGCCAGCTACCCCGTATAAGGTACAATACGTCGTACGACGATCATGACTGTAATAAGGCAAATGAGGTGCATGCTACAATCAACTCTCCTATGGTCAAGAACTCCTATGTCTCAATAATTCCAACAAGAAACAATAAACATAGAGCATATTTGATAAAGCAATAAGGCATCCTAAATGCTTTCTTAAAATATTCTAGAGGCCAGTTGTGCAAAATAAGAAGCTTGCAGAGTATCAAAAGTACATGATAGTGATCAACTGTAGTCTAATTTAATACAATCATGTAAGGAGGCTGATGTCCAGACGTGCTGGATAAGAGGTGCCGGTGGCTAAACGCCAAAATGAAGAAAATGTACAACGACGAGCAGGGAAGAAAAAAAATCCACTCGTTATCCTCTGTGACCATGTTCCTAGTATGCGCCATGAGTTGGGGGATAGTACGCTGGATCCTCAGGTGCTATCTTAAAACCTAGCCATGCAAAACCAGTGGGGTTAGACCCCAAATATCAAGTACCACAAAGGAAGCACAAAATAGAGAAACAAAAACCCAAGAAGTAATTATATAATAATACATAGGTTCAATATCGTAAGTTAGGTCCAAGGCATATCCTAGCGCAATGGCCCAACCCTACAACCAAACAAGAAAAATGGTTGAACCATCATACTATGATAGTCCATTTCCCTAGGCTACTAACTGAATAATACAATCACAACCAAGTCCTTGATCTTATATCGGCCAATCACTTGTACGGTTGCTATTTTATGGAGTTTGAGGTTATCTCAGAAATAATGCATAATAGGTATCCTCATATCACACTAGTGCCGAACATGAGCTAACCGAGCCAAATAAGGAATATACATGTACTTCTTGTCACTATCCCATTTCCAGAGCAGGGTATTTTTTTTAATTTGGTTAATTGTGTATTTATCATAAATATTTGTATTAATATTTAATTGTTGGTTGTATTATTTTTTATTAGTTATTTTAGTGTTTTGGCTAGCTTGGACCCATGTCAGACCCTAGTGGACCCTAGTCAGACCCAACCAACACCCTTGTTAGACTTATTTATTGGCTTAGAATAGTTATTTATATTTTAGTTAGTTAGTTGGAGTGATTAGGGATTAATTAGAGTACATTTGGAACCCTAAATCCAAAACCTATTTTAGCTTGACTAATTGGAGGATATTTTGGTCATTTCACTAAATCCTAATCCTAACCCATTTCCTATACCTGGCCGAATATGACCAGCACCCCCTCCCATTCATTTTATTTCTTCTTCTTCTTCTTCTTCTTCTTCTTCTTCTTCTTCTTCACTCTCCTATCCATTTTCTTCTTCTTTCCTTCTTCCAAATTCTTCCAAATTCAAGTAAGTTCTTCACTTTTTTCTCTTCCTTCTTCTATTTCTTCCATTAATACAAATCCTAACCCTTTGTTTTCCCCTAACCTAGGTGTGTAGAGCTAAGATTTGGTGTTGGAGCTTGGGTTGGAGGCTTGGAAGCTTCGTGTGGTAGATTTGGGGCTTTTTGGAGACTTTGGTCTTGGAATTCCAACTCCCAAGAGATAAACCCTAATTTTTCCCTTGTGATTACTCTAATATAGTGTAATTAATAGTTTAGAACCTTCCTAGACCTTAGGGCTACCCGTGGAAGAAAGTTGGAGCTTGTTTGGATGTGTTTGGAGACTTTGACATTAGGTTTTGTGTCAAATTTGGGTAAAATCCGAGATTGGCCCAATTTTTGGTGTTGTCCTAGGTTAGACGGACCTAGCTAGACGTGATTGGGTGTCTTGAGGATAAGTACGTATTTTCGTTCGGATACATGAGATCGTGTCGCTGAGATTTAGACGTTTCGGGCAATTTGGAAGTTTTTCGTCGCCGTGGATTCTGCATGCGTGCGCATTTTTGTCACGGACCTAGAATCGGAGAGTTAGCATATTTTTAGGTTCTAGACATCGATTAGAACTCGTGGGTAAATTTTAGGTCAATTCTGAGTAGGTTTGGTGTGCGTTTCATAAGGTATCGCGAACCGCACTCCACGTATTCGTCGAAATGACCGAATGGCCATTTCGACTTGGTTTCTAGGTTTTGGGCTTGTGCGCGAGTTAGTTTAGCTTCGGGGAGTGTGTACTAGAGTTTTTGAGTATATATTTATATATATATATATATGTGTGTTTTTGTGTGTGGGGGTGAGTGTTGTTGAGTGCGTGTTGTGTGTGGTTGTGTGTGTTGTGTTAGTGTGCTAGTGTGTGTGTGTGTGTGTATGTGTGTGTGTGTCTGTGTGTGTGTGTATATATGTATATATATATGTATATATATATATATATGTGAGTGTGTTTGTATATATTTATATATGTATGAGAGTGTGTGTGTGTGTATATATATATATATATATATATATATATATATATATATATATATATACATGTATGTGTGTGAATATATATATATCTATATATAAGTGTGTATGTATGTATATGTTAGTGTTTATATATATATATATGTATGTGTGTATATATAAATGTGTTTGTATATATATATATATATATATATATATATATATATATATATATATATATATATATATATATATATATGTATGAGTGTGTGTTTGTGTATATATATAGAGTGTTTATATATATATATATATATATAGGTGTGTATCTATATATATATATATATATATATATATATATATATATATATATATATATATATAGATACACACCTATATATATATATATATATATGCTCGTGTATATCTATATATATATATATATATATATATATATATATATATATATATATATATATATATATATGTAATTGTATATATATATATATATATATATATATATATATATATATATATATATATATATATATATATATATATATATATATATATGCTCGTGTATATCTATATATATCTAAGTGTGTGTGTGTCTATATATGTCGTGGTGTGCGTGTCAGTGTGCTAGAGCGAGAGGTAGAGAGAGTGAGCGAGAGGGGCAGCGATGGTCAGCAGGTAGCAACCCAGCAGCAGAGGGAAGCGGCAGCAGCTACAGTAGCAGCACGCCGCGGCAGCAGCTGTGTGCAGCAGCAGCAGATGCAGGCAGCGCGTATCGCAGCGGCAGCACAGTTTTTCGTAGCTAGTTCCCCCTCTTTCTTATATATATATATATATATATATATATATATATATATATATATATATATATAGAGATGTATATATACAGATATATATATATATAGATATAAGTATAGATAGATATGGGGTTATATATATATATATGAGATGGGTTATGGATATGTATATATGTGTGTGTGATATATATATATATAGATATATAGGTATATATATATACATATGTGTTATATATATATATATATATATATATATATATATATATATATATATATATATATATATATATTAGCCTAGATATATAGCTATATATATATATATATATATATATATATATATATATATATATATATATATATATATATATATATATATATATATATATATATAGATAGTTAGCTAGTTAGTTAGTGTTAGAGTGAAGTAAATTAGGTATCTCAATACCTTGAGATATCAAGGTATTGAGGTATTAGGGGTATCGAGGTATTGAGGTAGCCTATATACTAGGTTATATATATATATATATATATATATATGGTTAGCTAGTTAGTTAGAGTTAGAGGGTAAGGTATCTCAATACCTTGAGATACCAAGATATTGAGGTAAGATTGGGTATCGGAGATGAGGTGTTTGCCTATACACTAGGTTACATATATATATATATATATATATATATATATATATATATATATATATATATATATATATATTAGTATATGGCAATATATATATATATATAGATAGTTAGTTAGTTAGCTAGTGTTAGTGAGGGGTAAGGCTTGAGTATCTCAATATCTTGAGATACCTAAGGTATTGAGCGTCGGGGCAATGTATTGAGTTTTAGCCTAGGATTGAGGTTAGAGATGCTTATATATATATATATATATATATATATATATATATATATATATATATATATATATATATATATATATATATATACGTGCTAGTATATATTATAGAGGGTATAGGCGGGACGTATCACGTAGGTTGAGGTATCGGATACCGAGGGTATCCCGGTATCTCAAGGCGGCGAGTTTGAGGGTTTATTAGCTTAATGACCTAGTTTTGACCTAGAATTTTAGGGGCACCCTAGTTTGACCTAGAGTTGACCATAGTTGACTCGGTTGACCGCCAAAGTCAATATTTGATCTAGTTTTGACCCAGAGTTGACTTTTTGACCCAGATTTTACCGGTTTGACCCGTTTGACCTAGAATAACTCTAAAAGCCTGTTTTTAGTTATTTTATATCTGTTTAAATTATTAAAACTTTGTTTAACCTTGTTTTTCGTAATAGGTCCTTGCGATACCAGTTCGGATCGCAATTGCTCAGGACGTTAGGCGAGTACATTCTCTAATAGTTTCCATTATCTGATGATTATTATGATTTAGCTTCTGGTATAGTATTCTCTGATTTTTTTGGCACGATACGGACTAGTATTTCTGGATTTATTTACTTGCGACACGTATATTTTATGTTTCTGGCCTCTATTCTGAAATCACCTACTAGCATCACATCGTGACTCACTATAGGCATCACTCATATTTTTGGCTGGACTCATACTTGATTTACGTGTCGGGTCTTGGATTCACTTATACTAGTCGGGGGGAGGGGGAAATACTTGAGTAGACATATAAATATGCCTAACTGAAATTACTGGAATCACCCCCTCGTGTCTAATCTGGAATGATAGCAGCCGCACACCCAGTATACGGTGAGCCATACTTACCCCTAGCCGTTTACATGTCGAAACATGTATTTCAGAGACACGAGTTCATTCTTTCTAGTCTGGACTCTCTTGCATTTCTTGCTGGACTCACTTATACTTTCTGGACTTGACTCATTATATTTATTCTTGCTGGACTCACTACACGTTCTTGTGCACATAATTGATCTTAGTTTAGATTTCTTGTATCTTGCAGTCTTTACTATCTTGCTTCTGATATTCATGCATCTTTACCTTTTATGCACCAATGATATATATATATTTCCTTGTTCATACTTTATTTTCTTCACATTGCTACTTGCTACAACTGTTTATAGTTTTTATCATTTAACTGGAACTGCTGTTAGAGGTGTACTTGCTCCAATCCTGTCTGGATATATTTTTCAGAGGATCCGGAGAATTGGTGTCCAATATTTTATGGACCTCATGTCACGCCCCGGTCCCAAAATATCGAGGGACTAGACACGTGGCAATGGCCAGCAGCACACACTGATGGACAAACCCAATTTAATGGATCCACCAGGGCTTACTTAAGCTGTAAAATAAAGTCTACTACAATATGCCACAACTAATCTCATCCATAGAAGATAAATATGATCAACAGCAATAAGAAATGTAAAGCAACAACCAGTCTCAATAAAGTACTTCGGGGAACAACCCGATATAAATCTGATATAATGGTTCAACAGACCAAAACATAAATGTCTGAATAAAGTAGATACTGAGTACGAAACACAGATACTCAGGAAAAATCTTCAGCCATCACCTCGTCCTCGGGAATCGGTACAGCTCCTGTATCAACTCCTGCTCCTGCTGCTGTCCCGTAAACCTCGGGATAGAAATCGTCTGCTAATCCTGGAGACATAATCCGAATCCAGGTCCTCAGGGGACATAGCAAGGTACAAAATAATACAAGCCAAAATAAATACGGTGCAATAGTAAATAAAATAAATAGGGTAAATATGTAACCATCTATGTGAAATGCAAGTGAGAGCATCACTAGTACTCAGGCTGAGACCGCTACAAGCTCTGTGTCGGAGAGCCGGGTAGCAGTAATATTACGTAATGTGCCTAGCTCTGATGTAGAGTCTACGGCCTCACAATAATAAATATATATAAATAAAATAGCCTGTAGCCTGTGTGTCTCTCCCCACCCAATGTAACCACACGTCTCATGTCCATAACGTCTCATGTCCATGTCACGCGAGATCATAGCTAATGCAACAAGTCATATAATATCTATAAATATAATATCTATGCCAAAATCCTGCAACCTACACAGAATTACCTTGAATATTTTAGGAAGATTCTGTCTCATGAATAATGTCAGGTGTCCTGGGTATGACGTACTTGATAATGTAAGCACGAGAATGTAATGGGTCACGATATCCATCTCTAGGTGACGTTACACAACTTCGCGTACGGTATTGGCACCCGAATATTATTCGGACGCTGAGTAAGTCACACGGTCCTAGGTTAAGCATGTACAACAATTAGTTTAAGTCAAAAAAATAAATAATAAAACTGCAAAGTTGGCAAGGTACACTTGCCTAGGGTTTGAATACCAACAGTTGTCCCTGTATCAGTGGATTCTGCAGGTACTCCTCCAAAAGCTGTAGTAAACATCACCAACAGGTTTAGAAAATATTAAATATCTAGAAACGCCTTTCCTTGAGTCCAATTTGGACACAAGGGCAAAATCACAGTTTCTGGTCAAAGCGGGGTCCACATGTGGCCCACTTCGTACCGAAAAAATGTGCCAAGGGTAACAGTCTCTAAATGGGACAAGTTATAGGTCAAACAAACTCTAGATGTCAATATGAACCCAATGGTATATCCAAATGTGGATTCCGATGGGCCGAACACAATTTTGTCAAAAAGTCAACTGTGGGGCCCGCCAATTGGCGACTTGGTCAACTGTCTCAGAATTGCGTAAAAATTGGGTCACAGGACCAGCGCGTTACCATGAGTCCCGTGGTGCAAGTTTTGTCGTAATCTGACGAGCATGCAGAAAATACGCGCAATTTCTATAAAAGTTGTGATACGGGGTGTGTCCACGGATACGGGCTAATTTTGGCGCGCACAGGCGTCCGAATCAGTTTCTGCAAATTTTTACGTATTTGATTATGCTGCGTGCACCGTTCAATACACTTGGTACACGGTGGGGTGGTCCCGTTTGGCGGGGCGCGCTCCGTTTCACAACTTTTGGAAATATGGGAAAAGTTGGTTCGTGGGATTTTCCAACGAATTTAATTCTGTCTACAGCAGTTAATAATCTAGGGTTATTTAACAGAAATTAAACTAGGTCAAGTGGTCTACATATACCAAAAAGAATCATCGAATTCGGATCTCTGTGGTAGGAGATACGAACTCTGAAATATGGGTGGTCACCGCAGTTTTCTGCGATCCCAGAATTTGGTCTATTTTTGCCAACTTTGGCGCTGTTTTCGCCTAGGGTTACGTGTTGTTCGAGGTCTACCATCATATAGATATGGAAGAGGATTAAGGGGTGAGCATATTGGTGAAGACGGGGTGGCGTTTGGTTGAGCGAGTCGACGAAAAATAACTCCGGAACACAGGTACCTCGCTGTGGGAATCTGCAGTGCGCGGGGTCGCGGTCGTCGGGATTGGTTTGGACGGCCTAGCGGGGTTCTCTGGCTGCGGTGACGGCGCTCTCTAGGTCTAGATGGGAAGAGGAAGGGTCTGAATGATTTAAGTTTAGGGTTTTAAATGAATTATATATATATATATATATATATATATATATATATATATATATATATATATATATATATATATATACATATATATATATATATATATATAGGGAGAGAGAGAGAAGGGGTATTTATTCCGCGGGGGGGGGGGGGGGGGGAGGTCTTGCTGTGGTTGGGTTTACTAAGTTGGCTCATACCCAAAGGGGTTTGCTTACTGTAGGTTAGTTTGCTAGGAGTAAGTGGGCGGCTGTGGTGCTACTTAGGAAAAGAAATGGGTAGTAGTGGTTTAGTTGTTAGTTGTAATGGATTTATTAATAGTTTATATTATACATTTTTTCTTTTCTTTTCTTTTCTTAATCTTTTCCTTTTCTATTTAAATATATATATATATATATATATATATATATATATATATATATACTCATAGAAAAATTCCAAATTATATTAATACACACTATTAAGCTAGCAACTGCTCAAGGGGTCTCCTACATGAAATAAATTCCGAAAAATTTCTAATGGTCCCATAAATCCCCTAAGTGCACCAACACCTAAAATAAAAATTAATAAAAATCAATTTCTCCTAATTAGCCACTAATTACTACACTTAAATTATAATTAATAATAAAAAATAAAGTATATACGATTTCTAGGAATAGGGTTTTTATATTTATTTAACATCATTTAAAAATTATTTAATTATAAAATACCTTAGTTTTAATCCCAGAAAATTATAGAAAATTGTGAAAAAAATTGCTTTAAAATTTTAAAAAATTAGGAGGTTTACAATCTACCCCCCTTAAGAAGATTGCGTCCTCGCAATCAAAGAATAAACTACTAAAGAAAAAAAACTATGGGAATTACAAGAATGCTTAGATTATACCTGCATCTGCAAACAAGTGAGGATAACGCTGACGCATGATATCCTTTCGTTCCCAGGTAGATTCGTCAGGAGAGTAATATTTTTAAGCTACACGAACCAGTCTAATTGTCTGTCCTCGCAATGTCTTCTCACTGATGTCGAGTATGCTAACTGGTTGTTCTTCATATCTCAGGCTAGGGCCCACTATGATCTCAGAATGATCGACTACGTGACTTTGGTCAGTCACGTACCTTCTCAGCTGTGAGACATGGAATACATCATGCACTCCCTCTAAGGATGGAGGTAATGTAAGACGATAAGCTACCTCACCAATGCGCTCCAGAATATCAAATGGCCCGATGTACCTTGGGCTCAACTTGCCTCTGCTCCCAAATCTAGTAGTACCTCAAGTGGGTAAAATCCTCAAGAATACGTGCTCTCCTTCTTTGAACTCCTGGGGACGTCTTTGTGTATCAGCTCAATGCTTCTGTCTGTCCTGAGCTGCACGAAGATAATTCTGAATTTGTTTTACCTTCTCCACTGTCTGCATTACCAACTCTGGGCCCAGTATTTGACGCTCACCAATGTTACTCCAGCATATCGGTGATCTGTACTTTCTACCGTACAATGCCTCGAATGGTGCCATCTGGATGCTTGCCTGATAACTGTTGTTGTAAGAGAACTCCACCAAGTACAAATGATCTTCCCAAGACCCTCCAAAGTCTAGCATACACGATCGCAGCATATCCTCCAAGATCTGATCGTGCACTCCGATTGACCATCTGTCTGTAGATGGTAAGCAGTGCTGAATTTGAGTCAGGTGCCAAGACTCTCTTGCATGCTTCGCCAAAAATGAGATATAAATCTTGAATCATGATCCGACACAATACTAACCGATACTCCATGTAATCTTACGATTTATCGTATATATATGTCGGCTAGTACCTCCATGGACTGTCCAACTCTAAATGGCAAGAAGTGTGCCAATTTAGTAAGTCGATCCACGATAACCCATACCGCATCTTTTCCACTGGGGCTCCTTAAAAATCCTGTGACGAAATCCATAGTGATATGTTCCCACTTCCATTCTGGTATGGGAAGCGGCTGCAACATACCAGCAGTCCTTTGATGCTCGGCCTTTACTTGCTGGCAGACAAAATATTTTGCCATAAATCGTGCAATCTCCCTATTCATTCCATGCCACCAATAATACTGCCTCAAATCTCGGTACATCTTTGTTCCTCCTGGATGGACAAAGTACATAGAGCTATGTGCTTCAGTCATTAACTCCTGTCTTAATTCTTTATTTGGAATATACAGGCAATTTCCGTACCTCAATGTCCCATCCTCATGTATGCGAAGTTCCGTCTGCATGCCTGCTTCTGTCTTCTTTTTAAGTCTTCAAAATCTAGCATCAGTGGGCAATGCCTCTTTAATCCTTTCCACAAGTGACGACTTAACTTCGAGATTAGCCAGCAAGCCACTTTGTCTTGGTAACACAACCTCTATCTGGAGCTCCTGTAGATCTTTCAATAGCTGAGGCTGCATTGTCAAGAAATAAGCTGTGGGCTTCCTGCTGAGTGCGTCTGCTACGACATTCCCCTTTCCCGGGTGGTACTGCAGATCTATATCAAAGTCTACCATCAACTCAAGCAACGTCTCTGTCTCATATTGAGCTCCTTCTGAGTATATACATACTTCAGACTCTTGTGATCAGTAAAGACTTCTACCTTCTCTCCATAAAGATAGTACCTCCAAATCTTTAGTGCAAATATTACTGCAGCTAGCTCAAGATCGTGCGTTGGATAGTTCTTCTCATGGACCTTCAACTGTCTCGATGCATAAGCGATAACTTTTCCATGTTGCATCAAAACACATCCTAGTCCACTACCTGACGCATCACTGTAAACAACAAAACCTCCTGACCCTGAAGGAAGAGTCAAGACAGGTGCTGTTGTCAATCGCCTCTTCAATTCTTCAAAGGCCTTCTGGCAATCTTCCGTCCATGCAAACTCCTGGTCCTTACGTGTCAACTTCGTCATAGGCTCCGTAATTCTTGAGAAATTTTTTACGAACCTCCGGTAATATCCAGCAAGTCCGAGAAAACTTCTCACTTCTGCAACTGATGTAGGTGTAGGCCAAGTTTTTATTGCAACAACCTTCTCCGTATCAACTGAAAGTCCTTTTCCTGAGATGATATATCCCAAGAAAGGCACCTTATCCATACAAAACTCACACTTACTGAGTTTGGCATACAACTTCTTCTGCCTCAACGTCTCTAGCACAATTCTGAGATGCTCCTCGTGCTCTTGGTGGCTCTTGGAATATACTAGAATATCATCAATAAACACAACCACAAATTTGTCCAAGTACTAATGAAAAACTCTGTTCATCAAACTCATGAACATAGCTGGCGCGTTGGTTAAACCAAATGGCATAACTAAGAACTCATAGTGTCCATACTTGGTCCTGAAGGCTGTCTTTGGTATATCCTCCTTCCTCACTCTAATCTGGTGATAACCGGATCTAAGGTCAATCTTCGAGAATACCCTAGCACCACTCAATTGATCGAATAAGTCATCAATGTGTGGTAAGGGATACCGGTTCTTAATGGTCACAGCGTTCAGTCTCCTGTAGTCAATGCACAGGCATACTGTTCCATCCTTTTTCGCTACAAATAGTATGGGTGCTCCCCAAGGTGAAATACTGGGCCGAATAAAACTCTTCTCCAGAAGATCATCAACTTGTTCCTTCAACTCCACCAATTCCTTAGGTGCTAGCAGATATACTGATGAAGTGATAGGCTCTGCTCCTGGAGTTAAGTCTATTGTGAATTATATTTCCCGATCAGGTGGTAAACCTGAAAGATCATCAGGAAATACATCCACAAACTCTGATATGACTCTTGGGTAACCTGACTCCCCTTCTACAGATAGTACCCTAAGAGTAGGCTGAACACCTTGCTCTATAGCTTCCCGAAGAAACTCAAACTCTGGATGTCCAGGCGGTCTAAATATAACCTGTCCAAGTCGGCAATCTAGGGTCGCATGGTACTGACCTAACCAATCCATACCAAGTATAACATCATAATCCGGCATGGAAAAGATCAGAAATTGAGCTCGCATCTCTCTTTCACAGACTACTACCGAACAAGATCTACAGACGTCACTAACTGGGATAATTCCACCTCCCGTAAGAATTCTCTTAGTCTTCGGAAGGGGTGCGGTAGCTACTCTATGGGTGGCTACGAAGCTAGCAGCTATGAATGAATGCGATGCTCCAGAATCAAATAAAACTACAGCAGGTAATGAAGCTACTAATATAGCACCTGCTATAACTTCTTCTGTAGTAGCTTCCTCCTCAACAGCCAATGCAAATGCTTGTCCTCGTCCCTGAGCTGGACCTCTCTGCTACCGAGCCTGCTAAAATAGTGCTGCCTGTGGTACCAGTGGTGCCCTCTGCTGATACCCTCCTGGGGCTGATGGTCTGACTCCTCTAACTTCCGTCTGTGGCACTCCCAATGCTGGATAAGGTGGCCTTGGTGCAGGTAAAGCTAGTCTCGGTGCTCCCTCTCTGCGTTCAGAGCAGTCTTTGGCTGGATGCTGGTTGGATCCGCAAATCAGGTATAGTCCCAACTTGCGTCTATACTCTCTCTCAATGTGACCTACCTTGCCGTAGTAATGACAAGTAGGAAGAGATATGACCCTAGGTGCTGCTCTCTCTGGTAGACTCCTCTGGGGTCATTTTGCAGAATTCCCCTGTGATGCCCTGGATGGTGCTGATATGAATGACCACTTCAGACTTGACTCCCTTCTAGTGACATGCTCCATGCGTCGTGCTGCAGCAAGGACGTCGGTGTACGATGTAGGTATAACAGATCCGATCAACCTCTGGAGCTCGAACTTGAGTCCGTCAAAGAACTTCTCTGCCTTCTCTTCTTCGGTAGGAATTAGAGAAGGGGCAAAGCGACTCAGGCGAATAAATTCCGTATTGTACTTTTCCACCGACATATTGCCTTGGATAAGGTGGTTGAACTTGTCTCGGAGTTCCGACCGAGCAACAGCTGGGATATACATCTCTTGGAAGAGTCTGGAGAACTCTTCCCAAGTGACTCGATCCTGTCCGAGCCTCCTCTCTTCTGATAGCCACCAATGGTGTGCGTTGTCAGTCAACTGCATCCTGACAGCAGTCATCCATTTCTCCCTCAGAAGTTCAGTTACTTCCAACTGGTGTTGTGTGTTCGTGAGCCACTCGTGAACTTCAGTTGGCCCCTTCTTGCCAGAAAAGGTACGAGGCTTCAGCTGACAAAAATCAGTGATAGATCTCGTCACTGGTCGCCTAGCTGGTGGGTTCGCCTGCTCCAATGCGGTTACTAGACTGGTTCTCAAATACTCTGCCTCATGACGCTGAGCCTCTTGTTGAACCTGCTGTTGGGCTTGCATCATGGCATAAAATATTTGAAACATCTAATGCCCGTCCATGGCTTGCCCTGGTGGAAAAATAGGCATCGATGGAGTGAACTGTGGTGGAGGTGGGAGGTCATCACGTCGGAACCTTGAATTATGCTGGCCGGCTTGATCGCTTTGAGAAGATTGTCCTCTATTCTCTGGTGTCACTCCATCTTCATAGGTAACCACAGCATCGTGTGGCGTACCCAAGGGATTCTCATCTCTATTTTTTGGATCCATTACTCTGCATCCAAAAAGATAAACTATAAGAACGCGCAGAGGAATCAACACAGGATACAAATTAAGTAATTAATTCGAATTCGATATAGAGTTCAAAAATGATTCAAACAATGGATGAGATCCTATAACTTATCCTATCCTTAGTGCAGGCTTGCTCGGTCCCTAAGTTGAAACCGAACGATTTAGTCGTTAACCTGCATGGGCCACCACAAAAACCATGTTACGTCCCAGTCCCAAAATATCGAGGGACTAGACACGTGGCAATGGCTAGCAGCACACACTGATGGACAAACCCAATTTAATGGATCCACCAGGGCGTACTTAAGCTGTAAAATAAAGTCTACTACAACATGCCACAACTAATCTCATCCATAGAAGATAAATATGATCAACAGCAATAAGAAATGTAAAGCAACAACCAGTCTCAACAAAGTACTTCGAGGAACAACCCGATATAAATCTGATACAATGGTTCAACAGACCAAAACATAAATGTCTGAATAAAGTAGATACTGAGTATGAAACACAGATACTCAGGAAAAGTCTTCAGCCATCACCTCATCCTCGGGAATCGGTACAGCTCCTGTATCAACTCCTACTCCTGCTGCTGTCCCGTAAACCTCGGGATAGAAATCGTCTGGTAATCATGGGGACATAATCCTGATCCAGGTCCTCAGGGGACATAGCAAGGTACAAAATAATATAAGCCAAAATAAATGCAGTATAATAGTAAATAAAATAAATAGGGTAAATATGTAATCATCTATGTGAAATGTAAGTGAGAGCATCACTAGTACTCAGGCTGAGACCGCTACAAGCTCTATATCGGGGAGCCGGGTAGCAGTAATATCACGTAATGTGCCTAGCTCTGATGTAGAGTCTACGGTCTCACAATAATAAATATATATAAATAAAATAGCCTGTAGCCTGTGTGTCTCTCCCCACCCAATGTAACCACACATCTCATGTCCATAACGTCTCATGTCCATGTCACGCAAGATCATAGCTAATACAACAAGTCATATAATATCTATAAATATAATGTCTATGTCAAAATCTTGCAACCTACACAGAATCACCTTGAATATTTCAGGAAGATTCTGTCTCATGAATAGTGTCAGGTGTCCTGGGTATGACGTACTTGATAATGCAAGTACGAGAATGTAATGGGTCACGATATCCATCTCTAGGTGACGTTACACAACTCCGCGTACGGTGTTGGCACCCGAATATTATTAGGACGCTAAGTAAGTCACACGATCCTAGGTTAAGCATGTACAATAATTAGTTTAAGTCAAAGAAATAAATAACAAAACTGCAAAGTTGGCAACGTACACTTGCCTGGGGTTTGAATACCAACAGCTGTCCCTGTATTAGTGGATTCTGCAGGTACTCCTCCAAAAGCAGTAATAAACATCACCAACAGGTTTAGAAAATATTAAATAGCTAGAAACGCCTGTCCTTGAGTCCAATTTGGATACAAGGGCAAAATCACAGTTTCTGGTCAAAGCAGGGTCCACTTGTGGCCCGCTTCGTACCGAAAAATGTGCCAAGGGTAACAGTCTCTAAATAGGATAAGTTATAGGTCAAACAAATTTTAGATGTCAATACGAATCCAACGGTATGTCCAAATATGGATTCCGATGGGCCGAACACAATTTTGTCCAAAAAGTCAACTGTGGGGCCCGCCAATTGGCGACTTGGTCAACTGTCTAAGAATTATGTAAAAATTGGGTCACAGGACTAGCGCGTTACCATGAGTCCCGTGGCACAAGTTTCGTCACAATCTGACGAGCGTGCAGAAAATGCGTACGACTTCCACAAAAGTTGCGACACGAGGTGTGTCCGCGGATATGGGCTAATTTTGACGCGCACACGCGTCCGAATCAGTTTTTATGAATTTTTACATATTCGGTTATGATGCGTGCACCATTTGGTATACTTGGTACATGGCGGGGCGGTCCCGTTTGGCGGGGCGCGCTCCGTTTCACAACTTTTGAAAATTTGGGAAAAGTGGGTTCGCGAGGTTTTCTAATAAATTTAATTCTGTCTACGTATACCAAAAAGAATCATCGAATTCGGATCTTTGTGGTGGGAGATACGAACTCTGAAACATGGGTGGTCACTACAGTTTTCTACGATCCCAGAATTTGGTCTATTTCTGCCAACTTTGGCGCTATTTTTGCCAAGGGTTACGTGTAAGCCCCCTGATTTTCAGAATTGTTAATTTGGATTTTTCTGTAATTTTTTGGGATTTCTCTGTAATTAAAACCTAGGCCTTTGATAATTAAATGATTTTTAATTACTGATAAATAATATTAAAATATTATGAAAATAATATTTTATGGTATAAAATGGAAAATCGGACATAGAGTAATTTTCTGGGAATTTATTGGACTCCGGAATCCTTTTTAAAGCCCTGAAAACCGTTGTAGAATTAAACCGAATTAAACCCGTGCCAACGCCCGACATCCCCATGAGAGCCGAAGCCAAGCCCAAGGAGCATTGACCCAGCCCAAATCCTAGGACAAACCCAAGCCCAAAGTTCTGCATGTATAAGTACTTATTTTCCTAGTTTTCTCCACAAGAATAAAAAGAAAAAAAGAAGAAGAAGAAACAAATCCCTAATCCCAATCCCTAACCCTAGCCATCAGCCACCCTAACCCCTCTTTTCTTCCCCGACTCCTCGCGTCCCCGCCGCCGGCTGACCCGCGCTGTCACGACCCACACCCGGTTTAGGGGCACGAGTGCGTGGGTACGTCCAGCCTACGCCGCAGCATCGGCGGTAGAACGCTGTCAAGGTCTTGTTACTATCTAGCTAATGTCACACAAACATCCAATCTCCATAAGGAGGCACGGATGACACAATAAACGAGCACATACTCAATCACAGGATTACAGCACGATAAGATAACGAACAGAAATTAAATACAACATAAGTCAACAAAGCAATAACTTAACTCAACAATATCCAAGTCTCATAAAAATGCCGGAGACAAATCCGGTACCAAAAGTCTACTTAAAGAACTAATCAGAAAATAGAAATTTTCGGCTAGACCTTCCGGAATCATAACTAAGCTACCAAGTCTGCAGCTACTCACCATATGGTCCATAAAGTGTCGGACAGCGGTCCTCTAAGGCATAGTCTGGAAAAATGTTTCCAGTCAGGAAGGAGCAAAGCACAATCTCAAATAACAGTTCCATTTAATTGATAAGGACTATAAAGTAATAAACATATCATGCTAGCTACTGAGAAGACAGTGAAATAAATGTAATGGCAATTAAAGAGAGACAGGCAATGTAAAGAGACAGGCAATAGGCAATATGATACAGTCAGTGCATGTATGAAAATGAAAAGAACAAGGAACAGTATCATATACGGGTGATGTAGTATATGATTTAAATAGGGAACTGTAATCCATTCTAAGTGTTTGAAATAGTAGTTTCAAAATGTGATCGGCTTGGGAACATGTACGATAGCTACAGGGCCTGGCTAATCATGGGTGAAGAGCATGATTAACACTTACAATTTTCTATACTACAATAAGAGGTTATGATCACATTTCTTACTAACTACTTCCCCGCCCCCAACTAGTACTGTGGATCCAACCATGACACGTCACGATACACGAGCAAGTCAAGTCTATCATGTACGATGTCTAATATACATGTCGTGTACAATGTCAATACGATAATCAAGGTAACATCTCATGACTGCAGATCCAAGCTATACTAGTCCGTGTAACACAGTGTCAAAGATTCAGCTGTAACATTTCAAGAATTATTGAATTTATAAAAATTATCAAGAAATTGGAAATTATCGGAGAATGTACTTGCCTTGGGTCCTTAGCTGGTATTTATGGATGTCCTGTTCAGAGTATCCCCTAGGTAAACCAACAGTCCTAAAAACATATCACAAAGCAAAACCACATTTGCATCAGATGCTACGCTAACACACAGTCTATAAACACTGAAATTGGGACTACTCTAGGTATGATACTGGTCACCTAGTAGCTAGATACATAACTATACATATCTAAATTAACATATGTACTTACAATATATATATATATCAAATTAAATACATATACAAAATACATGTATATATATTAAAAATAGGCTAAGGGTTTATACAAAAATATATATATACCAACACGAAAATATAACTCTACATGTATATATTGATACCAAAATACGGTTATTTGAATATATACCAAATCTTATTATATACATATATATTTATATACCAAAATAATAATTATACTATTTACATGTATAATAGTATCCACATACACAAAATATATACCAATATACATATATATACATGTGCATTAATTTAAATACATACTTATTCAATTTATTATACATACTATAATTATACGATTAATTACTAATAAATAAATAATATACAATTTACATATTTTAAATACATACATATACTAAATATACACTATACATATTTGATACACATTTCTATATGAAAAATACAATACATATATCATTTAAATATACTAATATTAATACACCAAATTTAAATTTATACTATGTATATTAGGAATATAATAAAAGTATGTACAAAATATATATTTTTATACATATATACAAATTATATATGTTGAAAGCATATACATAGTATATACAAAACATAGATATATATATCAATTTATACAATACCAATAATGCATATACTAAGTACGTATTTATATTTATATCAACCCTGTTAATTATATACATATACATTATTCATTAATTACTCATACCTATTAACAAAAATATGCACTAAATACGTACTAAAATATATATTAGTTAATACTAACACGTACATATATATACATCTATTAAAAATACGTATCTAATACACATTATAAGAAAATACCAATATACTTGCATTTATACCAATTAATGATTACACATATATACTAGATATATATATATAAATACATGTATACCCATATGTATATACGTATGTATATATATACATATATATATATATATATACATATATATATATATATATAAAAGAAGAAGGAAGGGGAGAGAAGAGAATTGCTTACAGCAGAGTGAGGAAATGGGAGGAGCAGCCGGAGTGGGCAGCGCCGCCGGAGGCTGACCGACTGAACAGGGAGTGTAGGGGAGGTGCAGTGGGGCCGTCGGGTTGCAGGCCAGCGGGGTGGCGATACTCGACGGCAGCAGCCGAACAACAGCGGCCGGAGGGGATCACAGGGAGTAGGGGGCTCGGTTGGCCGCTCGCCGGATCTCTGTTGGTGGTGGTGGTGATTCACAGCGGAAGGGGGAGCTCGCAGCGGGTCGGCTGAGAAGAGGGCCGCCGGAGTCGCGGTGGACTGACCACGCCGGAGAGGGAGTACGCAGAGGGAGAGGGAGTAATCGAGAGGAGTTTGGAGGTGGGCAGTCGACGGATGGGTGGCTGTGAGGAGAGGAGCTCGGCCGCCGGACTTGATGGGGGAGGCCGGAGTACACAGAGGCCGCCGGGAAGCTGTATGGGAGGATCGCCGGGTTGAACAGTGGTGATGGGGGAATGAACAGTATTCCCCCCCTTCAAATTTGAATTCTAAATATTAATGAAGAAAGGAAGAAGAAAAGAAGGAGAAGAAGAGAAGAAATGAGAAGAAGAAAGGAAGAAGGAAAATTACATACGTAGGAGAGAGGGAGTGTGGAGGCTTGAGGAGGGTGGTGTTTCCTAGGTAGTCTAGGGATTAGGGTTTGATGATGTGACAAGACATTATATAGGGAAGAGGGTTTGTGAATCTAATGGTGAGGATGCACCCAATTAAATGGGTGGTCCAGATTGTTCATGAAGGAAATTTCATGTGGGGGGAAAAAATGCAATTTGGTCCACAAATAAATAACCTTTCCATTTGGTCTTGGACAATGGGGTGATGACACCTACAATTGAATAATTGCAACTTAGCCCCTTAAATTCGGGAAATTGCACAAACACATAAAATGACAAAAATTTTGCGGGCGATTCGGTGTCCGGTGTTTTTTAGGGTCAGGGGGCGCTGTAAAATCGGTATGGGATCAATTTATAGGGCACTGGAATTAAATTGGGATTTTAGAATCAGATAAAATGGTATCCTCAAATTAAATAGAAATAAATGCAAGTTGTGTTCAACAATTAATTAGGAGTACATGGAGCCAAAATCAGGTCAGGTCATCAATACCAATAATGAAGAAGACTCAGAACAGAATATTACCCTAATTTGGGTCGCACGAAAAATAGGTAAAGATTGCCTCCAATTTTCGATTGGAACGCACAACGATACAAAATAGGAATTTATTTAAATAACGTCCGCGACGATTTTTGTGCGGCCAGAAACAATGTACAGAGAGCAAAATTATGAGTTGCAAAAATAGCAGAATAGAAGGCGGACATGTCTAGGGCAAGATGGTAAAATTTGTTGGGAGACAAGAGTCAGGGTAGCGCTCCAAATATCGAAGCAAAGGCAATGCGCAAAAATATTAAATAAAATACGGTAATTAATAAAAATCTCCAAAAATTAAATTATAAATAAAACAATTAATTACATAATTCCACAATTTGGACAGGTGGTCATCTACTGGCTTCTAGGTCTAGTCTGCTAGCTAAAATAAATGTTTGCACTGCATCTAATACTATATTTAATTACACATCACACATAATTATTTAAATTAAAAATATTATCATGCAATTATTTAATTGTAACTATAATAATATTAAATATTGTAAAAAAATTCGAAAATACCCCTGTCTTCGGAATGTGGTAGTGACAAGTCTACCCACCTTAAAAAAATTTTGTCCTCGAAATTTAAAATCCTCATAGTAGCGTTTAATCATACACATTATTATTTCCCTCAATTTAAATTCATCAACCATGAAATCCGGTAATAATCCACAATATCCTTTCACAAATAAAAATTCTGAATTTATTGCATTCCTGAAAATCCTCGAAATGAAATCAAAGTCTATTTTTATCAAAAATTTCCCCAAATTTTTTTTAGTTAACAATTTAATACTCGGAATTTAATATCCACTCCTCAAATTTGATTTTAATCAATGCACATATAAAATTTAAATCTCGTCCCAAATTTTCAAATTTAATAACCAATTTAAATATGTCATAATCTTCCTGGAATTAATAAACCACCAATTATGCAATATTAATTTCTTAACCCTGTATTTGAATCAATGGTTATCCTCGAATCTTAATCATCTTGTCTCTCTTGTCAAGTCATAACTCCTCTATGAATCTTCGTCATGGTCAAACCTCGATAATCATGGTCTAAGAAAAATCTTCCTACAATTATACAACATGCAATCTAAGGGGAAATGTACGGTCATGGTGTCTTGTCATGGTATTGCAGTCTCTGTATCAGGGTGTACTACTAACTACATTCTAACAAGAAATCATGCATACAACTTGTACTAAGGAAGCAATCAATCAATCAAATAGATAGGAACAGAATGAAGGAAAGAACAAAACCTGCTAACACATTACCTGTAGTATCGGTCTCCTCGACCGTCGTCGCAATTGCCCCGCCCTGCTGGGGTGGTTCCCTTCGCGGGTGCTTAGCAATATACGGTTCCACAGGTAGCCTAACTGGATCTCTATAATCTGAAGTTGCGCGCTGGCCGGGAAGATAAGGGGCTAGAAGACAATCCCTTACTCGATGTCCCGCAGCGCCGCAGTGCAAACAGAGTCCTAGTCTCGTTCTATAGCTCTCCCAAAGGTGACCTGGCTTCTTACAGAAATGACAAGTCTGTTGTGTCTCTCTCGGAGGCTGTTGCTGATTCTGCTGAACACGGACTGGTGCCTGGTACTGTTGTTGATACTGATACGCCCATGGACGTTGCTGGATAGGAACTGGTGCTAGATACTGCGGTGGATGCTGAAATGTCCATGGTTGTTGCTGAATATGAAATGGTACTTGGTACTGCTGTTGATGCTGAATACGGGGATGCTTGGCCGGTCCTGCGCTACCATTCGTATCTCCAAAAGTATTGTGACTCCTCTTAGGCCTGAGATCCAGATCCTCTTCTGCAATCTGAGCATCCATCAAGATAGCCTCATAGGTAGCGGTACGACGACCAGAAGTGCGCGACCTAATCTCTCTTGTCAGTCCCTTCCTAAATTTCCGGGCTCGATCTCCTGGGTCTCGAATCATAGATGAGGCAAAACGGCTCAATCGACAGAATTCTGCAGCGTACTCGTCGACCGACATGTTTCCTTGAACTAAGTCATGAAACTGACTTTCCAAGGTTCCCAATGCCACGTCGGGAAAGAACTTCTCCTTGAAGAGCTCCTTGAAGGTCTCCCAAGTAAGTCCTTGTGCAGTAATTCTCGGCTCTGTACGATACCACGTGAGTGCGATATCGAACATCTGACTGCCAGCGGCTTCTATCTGCAAGTTCTCCGGAATCTGGGTCAATCGCAGGCTCCGCTCTATATCCTCTAGCCAGTCGTCAGCGTAGAGTATCCCTTCGGTGCCTTTAAACTCTCGAGGCATCATCCTCTTGAAATCCACTATAGTGCCTGATCTCTGCTGCTGGCCAGGAAGCTGCTAGTACTGTGCTACTCTCTCCAAAGCTTGGAGAGTCACTTGATGAGCATTCTCCATGTTTTCTCTCATCAGCTCGGTTTGTGCCTGGTGCGCTTCTGCTTGCACCCTCTGAGCCTCAGCTTGAACTCGCTGAGCATCTGCCGTCACTCTCTGGGCATCTACCATGCCCTGGATCAAGGTAAACATCTGCGTTCCGTCAATGGGCAAACCTCCAGGAATCGGAGTCGGTGGAGGTGGAAGGTTGTCCGTCACAGCTGCGGCAATCCTCTGAACAGGTGGAGGAGGAGGATCACCTACGTGCATCGGAGATGTAGGAGGAACTACGGCTGTCTGTCCATCAGGTAGAGAGGTGGCAGGCCCCTCTAAAGCTGATGTTCCCGCTCTCATAGACCGTGTCTGCGGCGACATCCTGAAGACAGATCCCAAAGAATCAATTTAGGCAAAAATGCGATATCATCAAGGAAGGACAGTACAGTTCTAAAGAAGCAACATTCAAGATAAAAGATTGAAAATAAACCCTAGTTGATTGCACAGGTCAAAGATGCATCCATGGTCTGATACCTCTAACCCCTTAGGTACCACAGTTCTATCACAAGCACACTCACTGCTAGCTTCCTTACCTACTGCAATCGCTGATACTAGTTATTCCTATCACTCAAGTGCATAACAATTACAACACACTATACCAAGTACTGCTCTCTCTAATACAATCCTAGATGAACACCTAAGCCAGTTGGCAGTGAAATCTCAATCACGCTCAAGCCAACATATCCTTACATATGCACCTTATCTACTTATATACTAATATATCTCTCTCACTATAAAATCCTTTCCTCAAATAAAATTCCTCAAAATAACTCCTCGAATAAATTTACAGTAAAAATGCATACACTTTCCTCAAGGTTAATTATCTAAATACTGAAATAAAATTCTTATAAATTCCAAAAATCCTTACAGCCTGTCTAGGTTCATCAAATTGAATCTGAATTCCTCAAAATAAAATTTTAATAACATAACATCTCGACTTCTCAAAATTCAAAAATGTAATTCATTTTCAAGCTTCAAATTATAATTTAAATCCATATCTGGTAGTCCAGTAGCCCTAGTGTTATCTTTCTCACTGTCCTCATCGTCATGCGTCATCGGATAATACCATAAATCAGTCTGCAAATTCACCTTGATATGAAATCAAACCCTACTATAAAAACCAAAATCCTAATTTAATAACTATTCAACAATAATCAAATCAATATCAACAAGCGAGAATGGACGGAACAAGGGAATGATTTTAAATTGAAAAATTTAACAAGATTCTCAGGGGTCATCCCAGGAATCTCTCAAGGAATTGTGATTGAGTATTCGCTCTCGTCCTAGTATCCTATGTCCTAGATCCTATCGCAGGTACGCAGTAGTGTAACAAAGATGCCACACTACCACGACATCGCACAACTCGCAAAGTCTGACCTGCATGGGCCACCACTAAAAACGTATCATGACCCGCACCCGGTTTAGGGGCACGAGTGAGTGGGTACGTCCAGCCTATGCCGCAGCATCGGTGGTAGAACGCTGTCAAGGTCTTGTTACTATCTAGCTAATATCACACAAATATCCAATCTCCATAAGGAGGCACGGATGACACAATAAACGAGCACATACTCAATCACAGGATTACAGCACGATAAGATAACGAACAAAAATTAAATACAACACAAGTCAACAAAGCAATAACTTAACTCAACAATATCCAAGTCTCATAAAAATGCCGGAGACAAATCCGGTACCAAAAGTCTACTTAAAGAACTAATCAGAAAATAAAAATTTCCGGCTAGACCTTCCAGAATTATAACTAAGCTACCAAGTCTGCAGCTACTCACCATATGGTCCATAAAGTGTCGGACAGCGGTCCTCTAAGGCATAGTCTGGAAAAATGTTTCCAGTCAGGAAGGAGCAAAGCACAATCTCAAATAATAGTTCCATTTAATTGATAAGGACTATAAAGTAATAAATATGTCATGCTAGCTACTGAGAAGACAGTAAAATAAATGTAATGGCAATTAAAGAGAGACAGGCAATGTAAAGAGACAGGCAATAGGCAATATGATACAGTCAGTGCATGTATGAAAATGAAAAGAACAAGGAACAGTATCATATACGGATGATGTAGAATATGATTTAAATAGGGAACTGTAATCCATTCTAAGTGTTTGAAATAGTAGTTTCAAAATGTGATCGGCTTGGGAACATGTACGATAGCTACAGGGCCTGGCTAATCATGGGTGAAGAGCATGATTAACACTTACAATTTTCTATACTACAATAAGAGGTTATGATCACATTTCTTACTAACTACTTCCCCGCCCCCAACTAGTACTGTGGATCCAACCATGACACGTCACGATACACGAGCAAGTCAAGTCTATCATGTACGATGTCTAATATACATGTCGTGTACAATGTCAATACGATAATCAAGGTAACATCTCATGACTGCAGATCCAAGCTATACTAGTCCGTGTAACACAGTGTCAAGGATTCAGTTGTAACATTTCAAGAATTATTGAATTTATAAAAATTATCAAGAAATTGGAAATTATCGGAGAATGTACTTGCCTTGGGTCCTTAGCTGGTATTTATGGATGTCCTGTTCAGAGTATCCCCTAGGTAAACCAACAGTCCTAAAAACATATCACAAAGCAAAACCACATTTGTATCAGATGCTACGCTAACACACAGTCTATAAACACTGAAATTGGGACTACTCTAGGTATGATACTGGTCACCTAGTAGCTAGATACATAACTATACATATCTAAATTAACATATGTACTTACAATATATATATGTATCAAATTAAATACATATACAAAATACATGTATATATATTAAAAATAGGCTAAGGGTTTATACAAAAATATATATATACCAACACGAAAATATAACTCTACATGTATATATTGATACCAAAATACGGTTATTTGAATATATACCAAATCTTATTATATACATATATATTTATATACCAAAATAATAATTATACTATTTACATGTATAATAGTATCCACATACACAAAATATATACCAATATACATATATATACATGTGCATTAATTTAAATACATACTTATTCAATTTATTATACATACTATAATTATACGATTAATTACTAATAAATAAATAATATACAATTTACATATTTTAAATACATACATATACTAAATATACACTATACATATTTGATACACATTTCTATATGAAAAATATAATACATATATCATTTAAATATACTAATATTAATACACCAAATTTAAATTTATACTATGTATATTAGGAATATAATAAAAGCATGTACAAAATATATATTTTTATACATATATACAAATTATATATGTTGAAAGCATATACATAGTATATACAAAACATAGATATATATATCAATTTATACAATACCAATAATGCATATACTAAGTACGTATTTATATTTATATCAACCCTGTTAATTATATACATATACATTATTCATTAATTACTCATACCTATTAACAAAAATATGCACTAAATACGTACTAAAATATATATTAGTTAATACTAACACGTACATATATATACATCTATTAAAAATACGTATCTAATACACATTATAAGAAAATACCAATATACTTGCATTTATACCAATTAATGATTACACATATATACTAGATATATATATATAAATACATGTATACCCATATGTATATACGTATGTATATATATACATATATATATATATATATATATATATATATATATATATATATATATATATACATACATATATATATATATATATATATAAAAGAAGAAGGAAGGGGAGAGAAGAGAATTGCTTACAGCAGAGTGAGGAAATGGGAGGAGCAGCCGGAGTGGGCAGCGCCGCCGGAGGCTGACCGGCTGAACAGGGAGTGAAGGGGAGGTGCAGTGGGGCCTTCGGGTTGCAGGCCAGCGGGGTGGCGATACTCGGCGGCAGCAGCCGAACAGCAGCGGCCGGAGGGGATCACAGGGAGTAGGGGGCTCGGTTGGCCGCTCGCCGGATCTCTGTTGGTGGTGGTGGTGATTCACAGCGGAAGGGGGAGCTCGCAGCGGGTCGGCTGAGAAGAGGGCCGTCGGAGTCGCGGTGGACTGACCACGCCGGAGAGGGAGTACGCAGAGGGAGAGGGAGTAATCGAGAGGAGTTGGGAGGTGGGCAGTCGACGGATGGGTGGCTGTGAGGAGAGGAGCTCGGCCGCCGGACTTGATGGGGGAGGCCGGAGTACACAGAGGCCGCCGGGAAGCTGTATGGGAGGATCGCCGGGTTGAACAGTGGTGATGGGGGAATGAACAGTATTCCCCCCCTTCAAATTTGAATTCTAAATATTAATGAAGAAAGGAAGAAGAAAAGAAGGAGAAGAAGAGAAAAAATGAGAAGAAGAAAGGAAGAAGGAAAATTACATACGTAGGAGAGAGGGAGTGTGGAGGCTTGAGGAGGGTGGTATTTCCTAGGTAGTCTAGGGATTAGGGTTTGATGATGTGACAAGACATTATATAGGGAAGAGGGTTTGTGAATCTAATGGTGAGGATGCACCCAATTAAATGGGTGGTCCAGATTGTTCATGAAGGAAATTTCATGTGGGGGGGAAAAATGCAATTTGGTCCACAAATAAATAATCTTTCCATTTGGTCTTGGACAATGGGGGTGATGACACCTATAATTGAATAATTGCAACTTAGCCCCTTAAATTCGGGAAATTGCACAAACACATAAAATGACAAAAATTTTGCGGGCGATTCGGTGTCCGGTATTTTTTAGGGTCAGGGGGCACTGTAAAATTGGTATGGGCTCAATTTACAGGGCACTGGAATTAAATTGGAATTTTAGAATCAGATAAAATGGTATCCTCAAATTAAATATAAATAAATGTAAGTTGTGTTCAACAATTAATTAGGAGTACATGGAGCCAAAATCAGGTCAGGTCATCAATACCAATAATGAAGAAGACTCAGAACATAATATTACCCTAATTTGGGTCGCACGAAAAATAGGTCAAGATTGCCTCCAATTTTCGATTGGAACGCACAACGATACAAAATAGGAATTTATTTAAATAACGTCCACGACAATTTTTGTGCGGCCAGAAACAATGTACAGAGAGCAAAATTATGAGTTGCAAAAATAGCAGAATGGAAGGCGGGCATGTCTAGGGCAAGATGGTGAAATTTGTTGGGAGACAAGAGTCAGGGTAGCACTCCAAATATCGAAGCAAAGGCAATGCGCAAAAATATTAAATAAAATACGGTAATTAATAAAAATCTCCAAAAATTAAATTATAAATAAAACAATTAATTACATAATTCCATAATTTGGACAGGTGGTCATCTACTGGCTTCTAGGTCTAGTCTGCTAGCTAAAAATAAATATTTGCACTGCATCTAATACTATATTTAATTACACATCACACATAATTATTTAAATTAAAAATATTATCATGCAATTATTTAATTGTAACTATAATAATATTAAATATTGTAAAAAAATTCAAAAATACCCCTGTCTTCGGAATGTGGTAGTGACACGCGCCGCGCCGGCCTCCTCTCTCTGCCACCTGCCCTCTCCCACTCGGCTCGCTCTCCTCCGACCAAGGCCAGCTCTGCCCTGGCCGACAGTCCGTGCGTCTCCCCGCGGCCGAGCAGCCCGACTCGGCTCCGGCCAGTCAACCCCGCGGCGGCTTCGGCTGTAGTCCGCCCCGCCGGACTGAGCACTCCGGCTACAGCCCTTCCCCACCGTCAAGTGCACCCCCACGCAGCGCCGACAGTGCAGCCACCCCCTCGACTCTTCTTTCCCGACCTAACTCCCTGCCGACGTCTCCCCTCTCAGCCCCACGCCGCCCTGCGCCTTCGCTGCCCTCGTCGACCATCCACCGCCCTAGTCGGACTCCCCAGCCCCACGTCTCCCTCTTCCTCGGCCTCCCTCCTCTGTATTCCTCTTCCCGAGCCAGCCATCACCTCCGGCCGCCCGGTAGACACCACCACCGGCACGAGCACCCGTCTCCCCTCTTTCTCTCCCAGAGCCGCCACCGACGCCGGTCAGTGCACCTCCGACAGAGCCGAGCCAGCAGTTGCTTTCTTCGGCGAGCTTCCCGCAACGGACACAGGACACAGGACACAGTTTCCCGTGTCGCATCTCGACCCGGACACAGGAAATCAGTCTTCACGGAGCCATGTTCAGGTAACCCGTTCTCTCTCTTCGTGATTCCATTTTTTATTCTGTCAGTTGCGTCACGTAGACTGTATGACCCTCTCGGTGTCCGTGCAACTCGCTCGGTGCATCGCGTCCTGTGGTGATCGCGAACCGCGATCCAAAAATAGGTAAATTAATGCCCTATTTCACCCCGGAACTGAGTGCGCCCCGCCAAACGGGACGACTTGGTCGCACGCGGTCTTTACCGAAACGTGTGCGCCGTTGATACGGATGTGCGGGATTTCGCAGAAGTTGATTTGGATGTACGTGCACACCAGAATCAACGCGTATCCGCGGACACCGTCCCATATCTGTCAGTTCTGGAACGCGTCCTAACTTTGTGTACACACGTCAGATCGAAACAAAACTTGCGCCATCGGACTCGTAGCGATACGCTGGTCCTGTGACCCAAGTTTGGTTCAATTCTGAGAACGTTGACGAGATCACGTGTCGTGGGCCCCACAGGCTCCACTTGACGGGTGATTTTGTGATCGGCTCATCGGAATCCAATTCTGGAAGTTCCGTTGGGTTCATATCATCGTTCCTGACCTGTTAACACTAAGTTTGGCAAATTTGGAGACCTTTGACCCTGACACGCTTTTCGGTGCAAAGTGGCCCACATGTGGACCCCGCTTTGACCCAGAAATGTCATTTTTGCCCCTGTGTCCAAATTGGACTCAAGGACAGGCGTTTCTAGCTATTTGATATTTTTTGAATCTAATGGTGATGTTTATTTCAGCAACCGGAGTAGTACCTGCAGATCACACTGAGACCAGAGCTACAGTTGGAGCCAGGACCCCAAGCAAGTGTACCTCGCCAAAACTTGCAGTCTTTGTTACTTATTTCCTTGGCTTATATATATATATTGTGGTTCATGCTTGACCTAGGACCGTGCAATTTTACTTAACGTCCGATTCATAGTCGGGTGCCAACACCGTACGCGGCGTTGTGTATTGTCATTTAGACATGGATACCGAGACCCCATCTTTCTCGTACTTGTCCTATCAAGTACATTATAACCCAGAACACTTGACACTATTCATGGACAGGATCTTCCTGAGATATTCGTGGTGATTCTGTATAGGATACAGGACTTGACATTGATATTATGTTCCTAGATACTATATGACTTGTTGCATTAGATATGATTGTGCGTGACATGGACATGGGACCTCATGGACATGAGACATATGATTACATTGGGTGGGGAGAGACACACAGGCTACAGGTTGATTTTATATATTATGCCGGCGTCTCAGTCTTTCGCTGAGCTAGACGACCACATGATATCACTGCTATCGGCTCCCCGACACAGAGCTTGTAGTGGTTTCAGCCTGAGTTCTAGTGCTGCTCTCATCTTGCATTACACTTAGCTGGTTATATAGTGTTCCCATCTTGTTTTATTTATTGTTGGAGAGACATACAGGCTACAAGTTGACTTTATATTATGCCGGAGTCTCAGTCTCTCTCCGAGCTAGACAACTACATGATATCACTGCTACCGGCTCCCCTACACAGAGTTTGTAGTAGTCTCAGCCTGAGTACTGGTGATGTTTTCACCGGCATTACACATAGATGATTACATATTTACCCTGTTTATTTCATTGACTATTCACTCATTATTATGGCTTGTATTTTCTGTACCTTGCTATGTCCCCTGAGGACCTGGATCCGGATTATGTCCCCAGGATTAGCAGAGGAGATCCACCAGAGTTATACAGTACAGGAGCATTAGCAGGCGCAGAAGCAGGAACAGAAGCAGTTACTGGAGTAGTACCAGATTCAGCAGACGAGTGATCACCGAGGTTATCTTCTGAGTATATACTATTTCCATACTCAGTATTGGCTATAGTTATCCTTATTCTTGTATCTTGACAGATGTATCAGATTCATTGTCGGGTTATTTCCCGAGTTTATATTTTATTGAGATATGATCTTGCTTTATGATTCTGATATTATGGTATTTATTCTGTGGATGAGATTAGTATATATTTGGACCATTATTGTTGTACTACAGCTTAAGTATGCCCCGATGGATCCATTAAATTGGGTTTGTCCATCGGTGCATGCTGCTGGCCATTGCCACGTGTCCAGTCCCTTGGTATTTTGGGACTGGGGCATGATATTACGTATTGTTCGAGGTCTACCATCACATAGATATAGAAGAGGGTTAAGGGATGAGCATACCGGTGAAGACGGGGTGGCGTTTGGTTGAGCGAGTCGACGGAAAACAACTCCGGAACACAAGTACCTTATTGTGGGAATCTGCAGTGCTCGGGGTCGCGATCGTCGGGATTGGTTTGGACGGCCTGGCGGGGTTCTCTGGCTGCGGTGGCGGCGCTCTCTAGGTCTATATGGGAAGAGGAAGGGTCTGGATGATTTAGGTTTAGGGTTTTAAATGAATTATATATATATATATATATATATATATATATATATATATATATATATATATATATATATATATATATATATATATATATATGAATAGGGAGAGAGAGAAGGGGTATTTATTCCGCGGGGGGGGGGGGGGGGTCTTGCTGTGGTTGGGTATACTAAGTTGGCTCACAACCAAAGGGGTTTGCTTGCTGTAGGTTAGTTTGCTAGGAGTAAGTAGGCGCCTGTGGTGCTACTTAGGAAAAGAAAGGGGTAGTAGTGGTTTAGTTGTTAGTTGTAATGGATTTATTAATAGTTTATATTATATACTTTTTCTTTTCTTTTCTTAATCTTTTCCTTTTTTATTTAAATATATACATGCATATATATATATATATTTGTATATATATATATATATATATATATATATATATATATATATATATATATATATATATATATATATATATATATATATATACTCATAGAAAATTTTTAAATTATATTAATGCACACTATTAAGCTATCAACTGCTCAAGGGGTCTCCTACATGAAATAAATTTTGAAAAATTCCTAATGGTCCCATAAATCCCCTAACTGCACCAACACCTAAAATAAAAATTAATAAAAATTAATTTCTCCTAATTAGCCACTAATTACTACAATGAAATTATAATTAATAATAAAAAATAAATTATATACGATTTCTAGGAATAGGAGTTTTACATTTATTTAACATCATTTAAAAATTATTTAATTACAAAATACCTTAGTTTTAATTACAGAAAATTGTGAAAAAAATTGCTTTAAAAATTTTGAAAAATCAGGGGATTTACACCTCAGCCTGTCGATGGTGCAGACAGGGACCCCTAGTTCAGGAGTGATTTTCGGGTTGGTAGCCGGGATCATTAGGACCTTAGTTTTTGTTTTTATTAGCTTTTGGTACATAATTTGTCCTCGGCTTTTGGTTGAGACCTTGTATTATATTTGATTCAGGATGTTGTTGTATTATTATTATTATTGTTGTTGTTATTTTAGTAGCAGTTGTTTAGACTTTATAGTTGTTAGATTTCTGTGTTATCTTATCGTGCTTAGATTCTTGATTGAGTACTTGTGTTATCATTATGATATTGCTCCTCCGTTTGGAGTTGAGATCTTGACATGTATATATATATTGATTGTGTGAGATTGTTAGCTATATAGTAGACCTAGACAGCATTCTACCGCCGATGCTGCGGCGTAGGCTGGACGTACCCACGACTCATGTCCGATTTTTTGGGTGTGGGACATAACACATTTTTGGTGGTGGTCCATGCAGGTCCCAATTCGCAATTAGTGCAATGTCATGGCAGTATAACGATTTAGTTGTACTGCTGCGAGCCTGCTCTAGGATATAGGATCTAGGATGAGAGTGTACTCAATCACGACTAGTAACAATTCTAGTCTAATTATTCTGAAATTATTTTCGTTTGAAATATTATTGTCCTTCCTTGATGATATCGTATCTTGCACCGTATTGACTTCTTTTGATCTGTGTCCAGGATGTCTCCGAAGATACGATCCCATCGTACCACCCCAGCAGTTGCCACCGATAGGTCTGCTACCTCTCGTCCAGATCGTATTCTGGCAGCTGCTACCGCTCCACTCACCACTCATGCGGTTGAGAGAGCATCTGCTTCTTTCGGGGATCCTCCTCCACCTGTCGATCCGAGGACTACCCTAGTCATTCCGGTGGTTCCTCCACCACTTCCTGCACCAGTAGACGTCACACATTTATTTACATTCTTCAAGGAGATGATAGACGCGCAGCACCGCCAGGTGGATGTGATGAGGCTGGGCATTGAGAATGCCCACCAGGTGGCTATGACGGCAATAGACAGAGTGGCACAGATCCCGCCACAGGCAGATCAGGCATAACATCCGAGGCTGGGCAGCATCATTGACTTCTAGAGGATGCGGCCCAAGGAGTTCCAGGGTACAGAAGGGATCCTGTATGCGGATGACTGGATAGAGCAGATCGAGGGAATTTTTTGGCTGGCACAGATTCCAGACAGCATACAGATAGAGGCAACGGGAAGTCAGATGTTCGACTTCGCTTTGACGTGGTATCGCACTGATACGAGGATCGCGGCACCAGGGCTTACTTGGGAGGCTTTTAAGAGGCTTTTTAAGGAGAAGTTTTTCCCAGATATGGTGCTCAGTGCTTTGGAGAGCTAGTTCGAGGCACTCATCCAGGGGAGCATGCTAGTGGATGAGTAAGCAACAGAGTTCTGCCGTCTAGGTAGATTCGTGGAGGGCTTAAGTGAGACAGCAAAGGCGAAAAAGTTTCGCAAGGGCTTGGTTATGGCGGTCAAGTCTTTGACTATGAGCGACCGCGAGGCAAATTTTGAGCAGATAGTAGGAGACGCTTAGAGGGTAGAGGATGACTTGGAGCTCAAGTCCAAGAGAGACAGGGATAATTCAGGTAGTGCGAGTGGTATTGCGGGATCGGCTAAGTGTCCCTATGATGGGCAAAAGATAACGCAGCAGGGTCAGGATTAGAGAGTGCCCACTTGTGCCTACTGTAGGAAGGCAGGACACACTTGGGATGTTTGTAGGAGAAGACTGAAGGTGTATTTGTTCTGTGGATCCGCTGCTCACCAGATGCGAGATTGCCCCACTGCACCTCCATTTAGTGGAGCACAGGATCGGAGAGTTGGAGCTAGGCCATCTGTGGCACAACATCATGCCCCGCACTAGCAGAGGGAGATACCCTGACAGGGCAGCGCTTATGCGTTGACGGTCGAGTAGGCCGATGCTACGGATATCGGGTTAGCAGGTCTGTCTCTTTGTTCTTCTTCCTGTCCTTTTCTATTCCTTGTGGTATACTTTATTAGTATCTGTTAGACTTTCTTTGTGCTGTAGTAGATAGTGTAGTGACCCTGATTGAGACTGTGATAACACGACCAGTAGGACCATGATCATGCATGTTGTTTAGGTAAAATTTTTTTGACTGTGATTGTTGGGGGTTTGACCTAGAAGAAGTGCGATCAACTTTAAATTTTGAGGATAAAATTTTCTAGGAGGATAGGCTTGTCACTACCCCATTTCCAGATTAGGATATTTTTTATTTTAATTTAGTTAATTATGTATTTATCATAAATATTTGTATTAATATTTAATTGTTGGTTGTATTATTTTTTATTAGTTATTTTAGTATTTTGGCTAGCCTAGACCCATGTCAGACTTTAGTGGACCCTTATCAGACCCAACCAACACCCTTGCTAGACTTATTTATTGGCTTAGAATAGTTATTTATATTTTAGTTAGTTAGTTGGAGTGATTAGGGATTAATTAGAGTGCATTTGGAACCCCAAACCCAAAACCTATTATAGCATGACTAAATTGGAGGGCATTTTGGTTATTTCACCAAACCCTAACCCTAACCATTTCCTATACCTGGCCGAATATGACCAGCACCCCCTCCCATTCATTTCATTTCTTCTTCTTCTTCTTCTTCTTCTTCTTCTTCTTCACTCTCCTCTCTATTTTCTTCTTCTTTCCTTCTTCCAATTTCTTTCAAATTCAAGTAACTTCTTCACTTTCTTCTCTTTCTTATTCTATTTCTTCCATCAATGCAAACCCTAACCCTTTGTTTTTCTCTAATCTAGGTGTGTAGAGCTTAGATTTAGTGTTGGAGCTTGGATTGGAGGCTTGAAAGCTTAGTGTGGTAGATTTGGGACTTTTTGGAGACTTTGGCCTTGAGATTCCAACTCCCAAGAGGTGAACCCTAATTTTTTCCCTTGTGATTACTCTAATATAGTGTAATTAGTAGTTTAAAACTTTTTTAGACCTTAGGGCTATCCGTAGGAGGAAGTTGGAGCTTGTTTGGATGTGTTTGGAGACTTTGATATTAGGTTTTGTGTCAATTTTGGATAAAATCCAAGATTGGCCAATTTTTGGTGTTGTCCTAGGTTAGACAGACCTAAGTAGACGTGATTAGGTGTCTTAAGGATAAGTATCTGTCCCCGTTCGGACACGTGAGATCATGTCGCAGAGATTTGGATATTTCGGGCGATTTAGGAGTTTTTTATCGCCGTGGATTCCGCATACGTGTGCATTTTTGCCATGGACCTAGAATTGGAGAGTTAGTATTTTTTTCTAGATTTTAGACATCGATTAGAACTCATGGGTAAATTTTGGGTCGATTCCGAGTAGGTTTGGTGTACGTTTCACAAGGTATCATGAACTGCACTCCACGTGTTCGTCGAAATGACCGAATGGCAATTTTGACTTGGTTTCTAGATTTTGGGCTTATGCGCGGGTTGGTTTAGCTTCAGGGAGTGTGTACTAGAGTTTTCGAGTATATATATATATATATATATATATATATATATATATATATATATATATATATATATATATATATATATATATATATATGTGTGTGTGTGTGTGGGGGGGGGGGTGCGTTAGGTTGAGTGCGTGTTGTGTGTGGTTGTGTGTGTTGTGTTAGTGTGCTAGTGTGTGTGTATACACACACACACACACACACACACACACACACACACACACACACACACACATATATATATATATATATATATATATATATATATATATATATATATATATATATATATATATATATGTGTGTGTGTGTGTGTGTGTGTGTGTGTGTGTATATATATATATATATGTATGAGTGTGTGTTTGTGTATATATATAGAGTGTTTATATATATATATATATATATATATATATATATATGTGATTGTATATATATATGTTCATATATATCTACATATATGTAAGTGTGTGTGTGTGTGTCTATATGTGTCGTGGTGTGCGTGTCAGTATGCTAGAGCGAGAGGTAGAGAGAGTGAGCAAGAGGGGCAGCGATGGCCAGCAGGTAGCAGCACAACAACAGAGGGAAGAGGCAGCAGCTGCAGTAGCAGCACGCATCGGCAGCAGCTACAGCAGCGCCGCGGCAGCAGCTATAGGCAGCGCGTATCACAGCGGCAGTACAGTTTTTCACAGCTAGTTCCCCCCTTTCTTTTATATATATATATATATATATATATATATATATATATATATATATATATATATATATATATATATATATATATATACGTATATATATTTTTTGGGATGTATATATGTATATATATACAGATAGATATATAGATATAAGTATAGGTAGATATATAGATAGATATGGGGTTATATATATATGAGATGGGTTATGGATATGTATATATGTGTGTGTGATATATATATAGATATGTAGGTATATATATACATATGTGTTATATATATATATATATATATATATATATATATATATATATATATATATATATATATATATATATATATATATATATATATATATATATAATATATTGAGATACCTAACTTACTTCACTCTTACACTAACTAACTAGCTAACTATATATATATATATATATATATATATATATATATATAGATGGTTAGCTAGTTACTTTGAGTTAGAGGGTAAGGTATCTCAATACCTTGAGATACCAAGGTATTGAGGTAAGATTGGGTATCGGAGATGAGGTGTTTGCCTATACACTAGGTTATATATATATATATATATATATATATATATATATATATATATATATATATATATATATATATATATATATATATATATATATATATATATATATATATATATATATATATATATATTAGTATATATATATATTAGTATATGGTAATATATATATAGATAGTTAGTTAGTTAGCCAGTGTTAGTGAGGGATAAGGCTTGAGTATCTCAATACCTTGAGATACCCAAGGTATTGAGTGTCAGGGCAAGGTATTGAGTTTTAGCCTAGGATTGAGGTTAGAGATACTTATATATATATATATATATATATATATATATATATATATATATATATATATATATATATATATATATATATATATACGTGCTAGTATATATTATAGAGGGTATATATGGGGCGTATCGCGTAGGTTGAGGTATCGGATACCGAGGGTATCCCGGTATCCCAAGGAGGCAGTTTGAGGGTTTATTAGCTTAATAACCTAGTTTTGACCTAAAATTTTAGGGCCACCCTAATTTGACCTAGAGTTGACCGTAGTTGACCCGGTTGACCACCAAACTCAACATTTGACCTAGTTTTGACCCAGAGTTGACTTTTTGGACCGGGAGTTGACTTTTTGACCCAAATTTTATCGGTTTGGCCCTTTTGACCTAGAATAATCCTATAAGCCTATTTTTAGTTATTTTATATCTGTTTAACTCATTAGAATCCCGTTTAATCTTGTTTTTTGTAATAGGTCCTTGTGATGCCAATTCAGATTGCTAGTTGCTCAAGACGTCAGACGAGTATATTCTCTGATAGTTTCTATTATCTGATGATTATTATGATTCAGCTTCTGGTATAATATTCTCTAATTTTGCTGACACAACACGGACTAGTATTTTTGGATTTATTTACTTGCAACACGTATATTTCATATATTTGGCCTCTATTCTGGAATTACCTACTGGCATCACATCGTGACTCACTACAGGCATCACTCATATTTCTGGCTGGACTTATACTTGATTTACGTGTCGGGTCTTGGATTCACTTGTACTAGTCAGGGCAGGAAAATACTCGAGTACTCATATAAATATTTCCAACTGGAATCACCCCCTCGTGTCTAATCTAGAATGATACAGCCGCATACCCAGTGTGCGGTGAGCCGTACTTACCCCTAGCCATTTATATGTCGAAATATGTATTTCAGAGACACGAGTTCATTCTTTCTAGTTTGGACTCTCTTTCATTTCTTACTGGACTCATGTATACTTTCTGGACTTGACTCATTATATTTATTCTTGCTGGACTCACTATACTTTGTTGTGCACATACTTGATCTTAGTTTAGATTTCTTGTATCTTGCAGTCTTTACTATCTTGCTTCTGATATTCATGCATCTTTACCTTTCATGCACCAGTAATATATATATATATTTTCTTGTTCATACTTTATTTTCTTCACCTTGCTACTTGCTACAACTGCTTTATAGTTTTTATCATTTAACTGGAACTGTTGTTAGAGGTGTACTTGCTCCAATCCTGACTGGATATATTTTTCAGAGGATCCGGAGGATTGGTGTTCGATATTTTATGGACCTCAGCCTGTCGATGGTACAGACATGCCCTAGTTCATGAGTGATTTTCGGGTTGGCAGCCGGGATCACTAGGATCTTAGTTGTTGTTTTTATTAGCTTTTGGTACCGGATTTGTCTCCAGCTTTTGGTTGAGACCTTGTATTATATTTGATTCAGGATGTTATTGTATTATTATTATTGTTGTTGTTATTATTTTAGTAGCAGTTGTTTAGACTTTGTAGTTGTTAGATTTTTGTGTTATCTTATCGTGCTTAGATTCGTGATTGAGTACTTGTGTTATCATTATGATATTACTCCTCCGTTTGGAGTTGAGATCTTGACAAGTGTATATATTGATTGTGTGAGATTGTTAGCTAGATAGTAGACCTAGACAGCGTTCTACCACCGATGTTGTGGAGTAGGCTGGACGTACCCACGACTCATGCCTAATTTTTCGGGTACGGATTGTGACACTTCCAGGATGCAACAGTCCCCCGTAGGTCCACTGTGCTAAAAATAAGATATTTGTCATACCCCAGTCCCCAAAATACGTAGGACTAGGACACGTAAGAATGCCAGCCGCATGTATATGGCAACTCCAATATATGGAAACCAAAACACATGCATATGCTGTATCATGAACAATAATTTACAAGTGGAAAAACTATCAAAAGTCACAGTGTATAATATAATCTCATCCTGTATATCTAATCTCATCCACGTAAATCATATATAAGTACATAACCAATATCTATGAAACTGGATCTCAATATGAAGTATCTCAAGATGACAGCCGAATGGAAATAAATCCATTGTCGAACTAGAATATAAAATAACAACACAACAACCACAATATAAGAATATGAACGAGCAATCACAAGTCTCGAAAAGAGGACTCCTCGGAACATAAGTAACCAGTTCAGATCTGCGCTCCTACGAATACTCATGAATATCTACACCTGAAAAGGGACCAGGTCCTCAGAGGGACATAACAAGATACATAGAAGCATGCCATAAAGTAAATACTAAATAAATAAAGGGGTGTACTAGCCATCTAAGTGAATACAATTTGAGGATAACTTACTATGTATGGAAAAATATAGGCTAGACATATGCTGACGTAATTCACAAAATCATCATGACTGGCTAGTATATGCCCTCAATACAAGGGCACTATATAATATAATAACATTTATATTGATCCAGAGAACGGGGAATCTGCATAGTATATAACGTCCATATCGCTCCGAAGAACGTAAAAACTGAATAGTGTATCGTCCATATCGCCCCATCGAGCGTAGAAACTAAATAGAGGAAGTTGGTGTCCCATACGCCTACTAGTCGTCCTCTCCGCCCAATATAGATATACAAGTCGTGAATACGACGTGGACATCTCGTACTATAATGCAAGTCTCTATAAAAATAAACAACTAAGCTAAATACCGTTACACGTGTTGCTCATACCGATGGCCAGTCGAGTATGAGGCACGCGTCCCTATATGAACTCACTCTGTGATATGAAATGATACGTGTCAAGGCCTGGGGAGTCATACCAATAACTTCACAACTTTAGGTGGGTCTACTAGACACTAGGTCAGACATAAGTCCTAACGTCAACGCATTCGTTGACTGCACCCGAGTCTCTCTCGGATGCGCACAGTTATATAATATAAAACAATAAATATGAAACTAAATAATTACTGAATTTAAACAGTACAATAAGACAAGGTATACTTGTCTGGCAAGAAAGCTGTGTAGTACCAATAACCTGTACCTGAAGTTGTGCAGAACAATCCGATATGTCCTATATACATATAATATGATACAACACAACATCAGTCATTACACTAGCACATACACAACCATAATATACTAGACGCAGAGGGTACGCTAGGGTGACACTAGTCACTTACAGGATCAACTGCGCGTTTAATTACGCGGGTGTCACATCTTCAAGTGCTGTACACAATCAGACAGTCAAAATAACATGTATCTAGGCCAATACGTAAATGTACACAAGGCAGTCATCTAACATGTTCTTTTAGGGTCACTTGGTCAAACAAAATATGGAATACCCATAATTACCTAGGGCCATACAGAATAAATACATATACAATCATAATTAGCATTATTATTTAAATAATTATATAATATATTTATATATATATACACCTAATCTGAACATATACGCATACGCGTACGTATTCTCCGACACAGTCTGGTGTCAACTAACTAAACCAATATGATAAAACCCTACACACAAGCACATATAAAAAGGAGGAGAGGGATAGGTTCGAACCTCGGGGTACGCGCACGGGAATGACGGTGACGATGATGACGATGATGATGACGACGATGGTGATGATGATGACTATTAAGGTGATGGTGATGATGATGGTAACGACGATGATGGCTACAATGAGGGTTACTATGGAGGTGATGATAATGATAATAGCAATGATTACGAAGATAATTACGTGATGGTGATGACGATGATGATGATGTGGGCGATGGTGATGACGATGATGGTAATGTGGATGATGGTGATGATGAGGACGATGATGTGGACGATGGCGATAACGAGGACGATGATGATTGGTTGATAAATAGGTGATTAGGGTTGGTGTTGGTGATGATGATGAGATATTCATGGTGAAGATGATGATGAGTATGATGATAGGTTAATGATTACCAAAATCTGGCCAGGGGAGGTAAGGTCCGGCCAGGGAGGTTCAGGACAAGGAGGTGTGGTAAATGGGAGGTGCTGCTCTGGCCAGGGGAAAGGCTGAGCAGGGAGGAGGGGGTGACTCAGGGAGGAGGTCGGACTGGGACAGGAAAGAGGAAGAAGTTCGTGGTGGTCCTGGTGGTGTGGGGTGCTGCCAACAGTGAAGTCGAGGAAAGGAAGTTCTCAGGGAGGAAAGAGGTCGAGGGGGATGAGAGCAGGAAGGAGGCAGAGCGGTGGTCGAGGAGGAGGTCAGGGTGGAGTTCGGTGCTCAGGCAAAGACCGGAGGGGAGATGATGGCGAGGGGAGTCGGAGAAGAGAGGTGGAGCTCGTGGTGGCATTGGGCATCGACGGTGGTGTGCAGCGAAGGTCAGGCTGAGAATGTCAGGTAGATGAAGAAGACGACGAGTGAGAGGAGATCGTGAGCGGCTCGGTGGAGGAGGATTGCTGGCGGGGGAGACCGGTGATGGAGGTCAGCTCGGGGATCGGGTATCAGTCGACTGCTGGTAGAGGGGAGAATGGTGGTGGTCGGCGGGGTCCTCAGGTGGATGAGGGAAGGGGAGGATGAAGAGGGAGAGGTGGTGCAGGTGGATCCCGGCGACTCAGCGGAGGAGGATGGCCGACGGTCGAGCAGCGGGTTGGGGATGGGGGAGTCAGCTGGGTTAGGTATTTTAGGTGAAAAGAAAAATAATGTGGGAAAAGAAAAGTTATGTATTTTTATACCTGTGAAATTTTTGGGTTTGACCTAAAGGGATTGGGCTTGGTCAACATCCAACTTGGGATGGACATTGGGCTCACATGGAGATGTTTGGAGGCTAAAATTTGTATTATTTAAATGCAAATATAGGTTTAAAATAAATGGGGCGATGTTTACGCATTGCACATTCTGAAAATTATGGAAAAATTTCTATGAAGGGAAAAGTTGGATTTCTTAATATATTGTCCAATGATGTGGACACCTTAATGCGCTTTTGCATAAAAGTGCCAAACAATTGAATAATTGCACAAAGAAAGAAATTAGATTAAATTAATTAAAATTTGTGCGCAAGATGTTCTGGAATTAATTAGAAGTACATGGTAATAAAATTAAGTGGGACACAAGTATCAGGGACATAGAGGATTCAGTGTAGAATATTATCATTAATAAGGTTGTATAAAACGGGTCAGGATTGTGTCTCCAATTTTGATTGGAACGTAAAAGGATACAAAGTCATATTTAATTAGAATTAATTATAAACGTCCGCGATGAATATTGTGTGACTAAAATGTAGCACAAGAGTGCATAATTATAAGTTACATAAAGGTCAGAATGGTAGGCGGCCACATCTAGGATAAGGTTGTGAAGTTTGTTGGAAGGCAACAGCTAGAGTAGTGCTCTATTTATCGAAGCAACGGTAAGGTGAACTATGTGATATAAATACCATAAAATAAATAAAATACCATGTTCTCTTTCTAATTGGATTCTAATTAGCCCTAATTTCTCTATCTAAGCCAAGTAGACCTAATTTTGGGTAAGGGGGTTTATAATCTACCCAACTTAAAATAATTTTGTCCTCAAAATTAAAATAAGGCATGGTTTGTTAATCCTTCACGTACATAAGATAAGTTAATCGCAATCTCTTTGCGATAATTAATATTCTAATCAACCCTTCGTAATCACTTAAAAATTTAAGATAGTCACTACTCAATTCAAATTTTAACCTATCGTAATCTCTTCTCACTTTTTTAAATTATCAACATCCAAATTTTAAATTAAATCCATATAACATCTTCAAGAATTAAATAACGCGTATAAATTTTACACCACTATTTTCAACTATCATAATCTCCTTTAAAAATAATTCTAATCGAATATTATTCCTATCTTCAACTTATGAATTTCGTACTCTTTAAATTTTACTTTCAATTTACATCCTCAATATTTCAAATAGGTAATCCAATAATCAAAATTTCTTTAATTCAATCATCAAATTTGGAATTCAATCCGACCATATTCATATTTAGAGTTCTATTTATTTTTCTCAAGATTTAAATCGATGATTCAACCTCCAATTCTTAAAATTTAAATTATGTGCTCAAGTATAAATATTTGGTTTGCCATATCACGATTTTTAAAATTTATTAATCCTCATCATCTTAATCATTCTTCTAAAATTCTCAAAATTAAAATAACTTGAACCTCTCAATCTAATTTTTACTCGTTCACAATCTAAAAAAAATTTCTCTCAAGTTGACAATGCAGCTTCTATCCAACCTAGAATTTACCCATCTATCACATAAGGCTCTTACATTTAAGAAAACTTATTCCTCAAATTTACTTAATCATGTTACTCAATCCTCAAAATTTTTAACACCAAATGTATCATATATGATATACCCTTAATCAGTTATAAAAGATAGTCATCTAGTAATATGATTGGCCTATGGGGTATATCTAGTACTCTCTGTATATCAAACTTATACTAAGAATGAGGTTTCATCTTTCCAAAATAAGGAAAGACGAAAAACAATAATAAAGAGTTCAAGGGGGAGGTAATAGAATAGAAGGGTGGGGATTAAGGCGTTTAGAGAATTCAAATAGGAATTGTCAAGGCAGTTGTGGATTAAAATCTTATTTTGGTAATTTCTATTCACATGCTCGTATGAATACAATTATGTAACTAATAAGATATGCTCAGACATATCTAGAGGGCAAGTACTTTTGTCTACTAATCACTATATATCTTAATCCACATAACATAGTTATGCGAAGGGCGAACCAAGCGCACTATGGTTGATCAGACCGTAATACATTGATACTAAAATGTATTAGTGTAGTACTCCAATAATACATATGTCATGAACAAGCTCGATAAAATAAGCTTGCAAAACTAGGCTATAATAGCGGCATCAGTCAAGGTAGTACATAAAATATAAATACTCCGGATCATGATGAAAGAAGGTACATAATAATTCAAGTTCACAAAAAGATAAGACTCTACAATCTCTACAGTTGTCATACAAACTCCTTGTCTAAGTCGCTAGTCGATCAAATAGGGTCATGGACCTCTAAGTGTTACAGTCGAAATAAATACTATCTTCTTATGCAAGCATATAGTTAATATCATCAATTATACTACATTAATGGGTCCCGAGGACTATGTGATACTATGTTGTGAGACATACTACCCAACTTAAAATAATAAACTAATACTGTAACTACCTTAAAGGAGATTCTACGAAATGACTTTGCACTTGTAATTAAAGAAGGAATTCTTATTAGGCTATACGAGGAAAGATCTTGCTATCTATTAGGGTCTCCTGTTGCATTATATAGGTAACGGCCATCTTAAGTCTTAATCATAGTGCTCATAGAACATGTGTTAATAGTAAGAATAGAAAAGTTACTGGCCTTCAAGGAAAAAGAGGATATAACTCGAATCGAGGTGGGGGTACAATCACGTGATTTAAAACTAAGATATAACCCTGAAATTATAATATAAAAGAATACGCAACTATAAAGTTCTAACTACCAATCATATAATTCAAAATTCAAGAGTAACCACTATAATCCTAGCAAGCTGTATATCTTAACATGAAATAAAATCACTTGGCCTACACTCATAAGAGTTGTGCAGTACGAGTTAAAAGATGAAGAAAGAAAGAACATAATTTAGTCGTCGTACAATTGGCGAGCGTTAGGGTTCAGAGGAACAAGTCATAAAACTAAATAGAAAGATTCTAGATAATATCATGGTTTCTAAAAGGAAGGTGGTATGCTAATCTCTGTGTTCGAGACATGATCGAGGAAAATGTTATATTCGTTCCTCTTGGCTTCCTAAGGTACTATCTGCTAGTATCAGGACGAGAAGCTAAATTTATAGTTCTATAATACTATCTTACTATAAAAGTTAAGTTTAGTCCTATTATTCAACCTTGGATTTCTATTGGTTCCTTAATGCTAGGATCAAATAATATGGTCAGATTTATAGCTAGCCCTCGTATTGCCTATACTACTCTTAAGTCATCCCCAATTATCAGGTGATAATGGTTACTCAATATACAGGTAAGGGATGCTAGGGTTCATTAGGTAGTAAGGAATGCTAGGATTCATTAAGTATTCTAACTCAGTGATGTGTCATTATCCTTGTTGTACTCTTAATAGGAAGGTTACCCTAATTATTATCTAACAATATGGACTTCTATATTCCAGAAGAAGGCTATACTCAAGAAACTATTAGGGAAGCACATGAATCAAGCATGATACAGCTATTCAAATAGAACAGATTGGAAGGGATGTGAGTCATAGTCAATTATGGATGAGATCCTATACTCTATTCCTAGGTACAGGATTGCTCGGTACAGTAACATAACTGAGACAATATGCTCTTGACCTGCATGGGCCACCACAAAAACATGTTATACCCCAGTCCCAAAAATACGTAGGACTAGGACACATAAGCATGCCAGCTATATCTATATAGCAACTCCAATATATGGAAACCAAAACACATGCGTACGCTGTATCATGAACAATAACTCATAAGTGGTAAAAGTATCACAAGTCACAGTGTATAATCTAATCTCATCCACGAAAATCATATATAAGTATATAACCAATATCTATGAAATAAGATCTCAATATGAAGTATCTCAAGATGATAATCGAATGGAAACAAATCTACTGTCGAACTAGAATATAAAATAACAACACAACAACCACAATATAAGAATATCAACGAGCAATCACAAGTCTCGAAGAGAGGATTCCTCGGAACATAAGTAACTAGTCCGGATCTGTGCTCCTGCGAATACTTATGAACATCTACACCTAGAAAGGGACCAGGTCCTCAGACGGACATAACAAGATACATAGAAGTATGCCATAAAGTAAATACTGAATAAATAAAGGGGTGTGCTAACCATCTAAGTGAATACAATTTGAGGATAACTTAGTACGTATAGGAAAGTGTAGGCTAGACATATGCTGACGTAATTCACCAATCGTCATGACTGGCTAGTATATACCACATATGCCCCCAATACAAGGGCACTATGTAATATAATAACATCCATATCGCTCCGGAGAATAGGAAATCTGTATAGTATATAACGTCCATATCGCTCCGAAGAACGTGGAAACTGAATAGTGTATCGTACATATTGCCCCGTCGGGCGTAGAAACTAAATAGAGGAAGTGGATATCCCATACACCTACTAGTCGTCCTCCCTGCCCAATATAGATATACAAGTTGTGAACACAACGTGGATATCTCGTACTATAATGCAAGTCTCTATAGAAATAAACAACTAAGCTAAATACCGTTACACTTATTTCTCACACCGATGGACAGTTGAGTATGAGGCACGCGTCCCTACATGAACTCACTCTGTGGCATGAAATAATACATGTTAAGGCCTGGAGAGTCATACCAATAACTCCATAACTTTAGGTAGGTCTACTAGACACGAGGTCAGACACAAGTCCTAACGTCAACGCATTCGTTGACTGCACCCGAGTCTCTCTCGGACGCACACAGTTATATAATATAAAACAATAAACATGCAACTAAATAATAACTAAATTTAAATAGTATAACAAGGCAAGGTATACTTGTCTGGCAAGAAAGCTGTGTAGTACCAATAACCTGCTCCTGAAGTTACGTAGAACAATCCAATATATCCTATATACATATAATATAATACAACACAAAATTAGTCATTACACTAGCCCATACACAACTATAATACACTGGACGCAGAGGGTATGCTAGGGGTGACACTAGTCAACTAACAGGGTCAACTGCACATTTAATTACGCGGGTGTCACGTCTTCAAGTGTTGTACACAATCAGACAATCAAAATAACATGTGTCTAGGCCAGTACGTAAATGTACACAAGGCAGTCATCTAACATGTTCTTTTAGGGTCACTTGGTCAAACGAAATATAGAATACCCATAATTACCTAGGGCCATACAGAATAAATACATATATAATCATCATTAGCATTATCATTTAAATAATTATACAATATATTTATATATATACCTAATCTGAACATATATGCATACGCGTACATATACGTATATGAGTAGGGTTCTCCGACATGGTCTGGTGTTAACTAACTAAACCAATATGCTAAAAGCCTATTGTAAACACCCTGATTTTTCAGAATAATTTTAATATAATTTTTGCCAATTTTCGGTATTTTCTGGAAGAAGAACCAAGGTAATTATGATTAAAGGATTTTTAAATGCTGATTATTAATATTAAAATATTATAGAAATAATATTTTATGGTGTAAATTGGAAAACCGGACATAGGATAATTTTTGGTAAATTTATTGGACTCCGGAATCTTTTTTAAAGCCCTAGAAACTATTAAATAATTAAACCGAATTAAACCCGTGCCAAACACCAAACATCCCCATGAAAGCCGAAGAGCATTGACCCAGCCCAAATCCTAGGTCTAAACCAAGGCCCGATCCTAGGGAGGGATAACCAAGCCCTAATCCTAGGGCAACCCTCAAACCTAAAAATCCTACATGTATATAAACATCTCTTCATTCCCTTTCTTTATTTTATTCCCCAAAAACCTAAAGAAGTATTTCCAGCCGACCCCCTTTACCATCACCATACATCCTCTCCTTCCCTGTGCCCGACCCCACCGCCGACCAAGGCCACCTCCCGCCGGAGCCGATCACCTCCGCCTCAGCGCTCGACCCCATCGTCTCCTCTCCCTGTTCTCTCCTCCCTCCCCTACCGGAAACGAGCAGCGGCAGCAGTCCTCCTCCCACACGCCTGCCTCCTCTGGCGGAACCTGATCGGAGTGGCCCGACACCCCATTGCCATTCGCCTGAGCTTCCCCAATCGACCACAGCGACCAACCGCCGCTCCAGCACAGTCCTCCTCCCCCGCCGCTGCCGGCCCGCGTTATCCTCGCAACCCGACCGGCCGGCTTCCCCGCTCCTCCCCGTCCGACTACAGCGTCACCACCACTCAGCAACACCCGAGCGTCGCCGTTGCCCTAGCCCCGAACACGGCCAGCACGGACACAGCAACATCCCGGACACGGCAGATTCGGACCAGGACACGAAACAACATCTCGGACACGTGAAACTCAGATTCACGGAGCCCAGTTCAGGTAACGTTTCCCCTCACCTCGTAATTCCGTTTTTGATTCCATCAGTTGCAACGCTTAGACTGTGTAACCCTCTCGATGCCCGTGCAACCCGCTTGGTGCATCGCGTCCTGTGGTGATCGCAAACCGCGATCCAAAAACAGGAAAAACAACGTCCTATTTTACCCCGGAACTGAGTGTGCCCCGCCAAACGGGACGACTTGGTCGTACACGGTCTTTATCAAAATGTGCGCGTCGTTGATACGGACATGTGGGATTTCGCAGAAGTTGATTCGGATGTGCGTGCATACCGAAATTAACGCGTATCCGCCGACAACGCCCCTTATCCGTCCATTCTGGAATACGCTGTAACTTTTGTGTACACACGTCGGATCAAGACAAAACTTGCACCATCGTACTCGTAGCAATACGCTGGTCCTGTGACCCAAGTTTGGTTTGATTCTGAGAACGTTGACAAAATCGCGTATCGTGGGCCCCACAGGCTCCACTTGACGGGCGATTTTGTGATCGGCTCATCGAAATCCAATTCTGGAAGTTCCATTGGGTTCGTATCATCGTTCCTGACCTGTTGACACTGAGTTTGACGAATTTGGAGACCTTTGATCCTAACACACTTTTCGGTGCAAAGTAGCCCACATGTGGACCTCGCTTTGGACCGAAAATATCATTTTTGTCCTTGTGTCCAAATTAAACTTAAGGACAGGCATTTCTAGCTATTTGATATCTTCTGAGACTGTTGGTGATGATTATTATAGCTTTTGGAGGAGTACCTACAGGATCCACTGATACAGGGACAGTTGTTGGTATTCCAACACCAGGCAAGTGTACCTTGCCAAACTCTGCAGTATTGTTACATATTTTTCTTGCTTTATTTATATTGCTGTGCATGCTTAACCTAGGACCGAGTGACTTACTTAGCTCCGATTATTAGTCGGGTGCCAACACCGTACGCGGTATTGTGTATTGTCATCTAGAGATGGACATTCGTGACACTTTATATTCTCGTACTTGGCTTATCAAGTACACTATGACCCAGGACACTTGATACTATTTATGAGAAAGGATCTTCCTGAGATATTCATGGTGATTCTGTATAGGATACAGGACTTGATAAAGATACTATATTCATAGATACTTTATGACTTGTGCATTAGCTATGATCCCGCTTGACATGGACATGAGACGTTGTGGTCATGATATGCGTGGTTACATTGGGTGGGGAGAGACACACAGGCTACAGGCTATTTTATATATATATCTACTACTATTGTGAGGTCGTAGACTCTCTTAGCAGAGCTAGACATATTACCGGTTATTACCGCTACCGGCTCCCCGACACAGAGCTTGTAGTGGCTCAGCCTGAGTACTCGTGATGCTCTCACTTATATTTCACATAGATGGTTATATACTTACCCTATTTATTTCATTATTTACTGCACTGTATTTATTTTGGCTTGTATTTTCGGTACCTTGCTATGTCCCCTGAGGACCTGGATCCGGATTATGTCCCCAGGATTTGCAGACGAGATCTATCCCGAGGTATACGGGACCGGAGCAGAAGCCGATACAGGAGCTGTACCGACACCCGAGGACGAGGTGTTAGCTGAAGATTTTTCCTGAGCACCTATGTTCCATGCTCAGTATTTACTTTATTCATTCATTTATATTTTGGTCTGTTGAACCATTATATTAGATTTTTATCGGGTTGTTCCCCGAAGCACTTTGTTGAGACTGGTTGATGATTTACATTTCTTATATTCTGTGGATCATATTTTATATTTTGTGTGGATGAGATTAGTTGTGCCATGATTGTCGTAGACTTTGTTTTACAGCTTAAGTATGCCCTGATGGATCCATTAAATTAGGTTTGTCCATCGGTGCGTGCTGCTGGCCATTGCCACGTATCTAGTCCCTCGGTATTTTGGGACTGGGGCGTGACATGATTTTTGTGGTGGCCCATGCAGGTCTACGACTAAATAGTTTTGTTTCAACTTAGGGACCGAACCAGCCTGCCCTAAGGATAGGATAAGTTATAGGATCTCATCCATTATTTGAACCATTTTTGAACGCTATATCGAACTCGAGTAAATTACTTGATTTGCATCCTGTGTTGATTCCTCTGAGCATTCTTATAGTTTATCTTTTGGTTGCAGAGTAATAGATCCCAGGAACGGAGATGAGATTCCCTTGGATACACCACACGACGCTGTGGTTACTTATATAGACGGAGTGACACCAGGCAACTGAGGACAAACATCGCAGAGCGATCAAACCGGTCAGCCTAATCCAAGGTTCCGGAGAGATGACATCCCACCTCCGCCACAGTTCACTCCACAGATGCCAGTTTTCCTGCCAAGACAAGCCATGGATGGACAACAGATATTTCAGATGATGTATGCCATAATACAAGCCCAGCAGCAGATTCAACAAGAGGCACATCGTCAGGAGGCAGAGTATCTGAGAACCAGCCTGGTATCCGCATTGGAGCAGGCAAATCCACCAGCGAGACGATCAACGACAGGATCTATCACCGATTTCCGTCAGCTCAAGCCTCGTACATTTTCTGGTAAAGAGGGGCCAACAGAAGTTCATGAATGGCTCACGAACATACAGCACCAGTTGGAAGCAGCTGAACTTCCGAGGGAGAAATGGATGACTGCAGTCAGGATGCAGTTAACTGAAAATGCACATCATTGGTGGTTAGCAGAAGAGAGGGGGCTCGGACAGGACCGAGTCACTTGGGAAGAGTTCTCCAGACTCTTTCGAGAGATGTATATTCCCGCAGTTGCACGGTCAGAGCTCAGAGACAAGTTCAACCACCTTATCCAAGGCAATATGACAGTGGAAGAATACAACGCGAAATTTATTCGCCTAAGTCGCTTCGCCCCAACCTTGATTTCAATAGAGGAAGAGAAAGCTGAGAAGTTCTTTGACGGACTGAAGTTCGAGCTCTAGAGATTGATTGGATCGGTCGCCTACATCATATACCGACGTCCTTGCAGCAGCACGACGCATGGAGCGCGTCGCTAGATGGGAGTCAAATCTGAAGAGGCCAATCACATCAGCACTATCCAGGACAGCACATGGAGATTCTACAAAACGATCCCAGAGGAGTATGCCAGATAGAGCAACACACAGGGCCATATCCCTTCCTACTTGTCACTACTGCAGCAAGATAGGGCACATTAAGAGAGAATACAGGCGTAAGTTGGGACTATGTCTGGGCTGCGGATCCAACCAGCATCTATCCAGGGACTGTTCTGAACGCAGAGATGGAGCACCGAGACTAGCTTTACCTGTACCACGACCAGCTTATCCAGCAGTAGGAGTATCGCAGACAGGAGTTGGAGGAGTCAGACCACCAGTTCTAGGAGAAAATCAGCAGAGACCACCACTTGCACCTCAGGCAGCTCTATTTTAGCAGGCTTAGCAGCAGAGAGGCCAAGCTCAGGGACGAGGCCAGGCATTTACATTGGCTGTTGAGGAGAAAGCTACTGCAGGAGAGGTTATCGCAGGTACTATTTTAGTAGCTTCATTACCAGCTGTAGCTTTATTTGATTCTGGAGCATCGCATTTATTTATAGCAGCTAGTTTTGTAGCCACCCATAGAGTAGCTACCGCACCCCTTCCGAAGATAAAGAGAATTCTTACGGGAGGTAGAATTATCCCAGTTAGTGACGTCTGTAGATCATGTTCTGTAGTAGTCTGTAGAAGAGAGATGCGAGCTCAATTTCTGATATTTTCTATGCCGGATTATGATGTTGTACTTGGTATGGACTGGTTAAGTCAGTACCATGCGACTCTTGATTGTCGACTTGGACGAGTTATATTTAGACCGCCTGGACATCCAGAATTTGAGTTTCTTCGGGGAGCAGTAGAACAAGGAGTTCAGCCTACTCTTAGGGTACTATCTGTAGAAGGGGAGACAGGTTACCCAAGAGTCATATATGAGTTTGTGGATGTATTTCCTGATGATCTTCCAGGTTTACCTCCTGATCGGGAAATAGAATTCACAATAGACTTAACTCCAGGAGCAGAGCCTATCACTTCATCAGTATATCGGCTAGCACCTAAGGAGTTAGTAGAGTTGAAGGAACAAGTTGATGATCTTTTGGAGAAGGGTTTTATCCGGCCCAGTATTTCACCTTGGGGAGCACCCATATTATTTCTGCCAAAGAAGGATGGAACAGTACGGTTGTGCATTGACTACAGGGCACTAAATGCTGTGACCATCAAGAACAGGTATCCCTTACCACGCATTGATGATCTATTTGATCAATTGAGTGGTGCTAGGGTATTCTCGAAGATTTACCTTAGATCCGGCTATCATCAGATCAAAGTAAGGAAGGAGGATATACCGAAGACAGCTTTCTGGACCAAGTATGGACATTATGAGTTCTTGGTAATGCCGTTTGGTTTAACCAACGCGCCAGCAGTGTTTATGAGTTTGATGAACAGTCTTTCATCAGTTCTTGGATAAATTTGTGGTTGTGATCATTGACGACATTCTAGTATATTCTAAGAGCCACGAAGAGCACAAGGAGCATCTCAGAATCATGTTAGAGACCTTGAGAGAGGAGATATTATATGCCAAACTCAGTAAGTGTGAGTTTTGTATGGATAAAGTGCCTTTCTTGGGACATATCATCTCAGGAGAAGGACTTTCAGTTGATCCAGAGAAAGTTGCGGCAATAGAGACTTGGCCTACACCCACATCAGTTGCAGAAGTGAGAAGTTTTCTCGGACTTGCGGGATATTACCGAAGGTTTGTAGAAAATTTCTCAAGGATTGCGGAGCCTATGACGAAGTTGACACATAAGGACCAGGAGTTTACATGGACAGAAGACTGCCAGAAGGCTTTTGAAGAATTGAAGAGAAGATTGACAACAGCACCTGTCTTGACTCTTCCTTCAGGGTCAGGAGGTTTTGTTGTTTACAGTGATGCATCAGGTAGTGGATTAGGATGTATTTTGATGCAACATGGCAAAGTTATTGCTTATGCATTGAGACAGTTGAAGGTCCATGAGAAGAACTACCCAACACACGATCTGGAGCTAGCAGCAGTTATATTTGCACTAAAAATTTGGAGGCACTATCTTTATGGGGAGAAGGTAGAAATCTTCACTGATCACAAGAGTCTGAAGTATGTATATACTCAGAAGAAGCTCAACATGAGACAGAGACGTTGGCTGGAGTTGATGGTAGACTTTGATATAGATCTGCAGTATCATCCGGGAAAGGCGAATGTCGTAGCAGACGCACTCAGCAGGAAGCCTATGGCTTATTTCTTGATGATACAGTTGGAGTTATTGAGAGATCTACATGATCTTCAGATAGAGGTTATTTTACCAGGACAGAGTGGCGTGCTAGCTAATCTTGAAATTAAGTCGTCACTTATGAAGAGGATTAAAGAGGCATTGTCCACCGATGCTAGATTCCGAAGACTCAAATAGAGGACAGAAGCAGGCATGCAGACAGGACTTCGCATACATGAAGACGGGACATTAAGGTTTGAGGATCGCCTGTATGTTCCAAATGGAGAATTGAGACAGGAGTTAATGACTGAAGCACATAGCTCTATATACTCTGTTCACCCAGGAGGAACCAAGATGTACCGAGACTTGAGGCAGTATTATTGGTGGCATGGAATGAAAAGGGAGATTGTAAGATTTATGGCTAAATGTTTAGTCTGTCAGTAAGTAAAGGCCGAGCATCAGAGGACTGCAGGTATGTTACAGCCGCTTCCTATACCAGAATGGAAGTGGGAACATATCACGATGGATTTTGTCACAGGATTTCCAAGGAGTCCCAGCGGAAGAGATGCAGTATGGGTTATCATGGATCGACTCACTAAATCGACATATTTCTTGCCATTTAGAGTTGGACTGTCCACAGAGGTACTAGCCGACATGTATATGCGACAAATCGTCAGATTACATAGAGTGCCAGTTAGTATTGTATCGGATTAAGATTCAAGATTTACATCTCATTTCTGGCGAAACATGCAAGAGAGTCTGGGCACCAGACTCAAATTCAGCACAGCCTACCATCCACAGACAGATGGTCAATCGGAGTGCACAATTCAGATCTTGGAGGATATGTTACGATCGTGTATGCTAGACTTTGGAGGATCTTGGGAAGATCATTTGCACTTGGTGGAGTTCTCCTACAATAACAGTTATCAGGCCAGCATTCAGATTGTACCATTCGAGACATTATACGGAAGGAAGTGCAGATCGCCAATATGTTGGAGTGACGTTGGTGAACGTCAAATACTGGGTCCAGAATTGGTAATGCAGACAGTGGAGAAGGTAAAACAAATCCAGAATCATCTTCGAGTAGCTCAGGACAGACAGAAGCATTGGGCTGATACACACAGACGTCCCCTAGAGTTTAAAGAAGGAGAGCACGTATTCTTGAGGATCTCGCCCACTCGAGGTACTATCAGATTTGGGAGCAGAGGCAAGTTGAGCCCACGGTATATCGAGCCATTTGATATTCTAGAGCGCGTTGGTGAGGTGGCTTATCGTCTTGCATTACCTCCATCCTTAGAGGGAGTGCACGACGTATTCCATGTCTCACAACTGAGAAGGTACGTGATCAACCCAAGTCACGTAGTCGATCATTCAGAGATCGCAGTGGGCCCTAGCTTGAGATATGAAGAACAACCAGTTGGCATCCTTGACTACAGTGAGAAGACATTGCGAGGACAGACAATTAGACTGGTTCGTGTAGCTTGGAAACATCATTCTCCTGGCGAATCGACCTGGGAACGGGAGGATAGTATGCGCCAGCGATATCCTCACTTGTTCGCGGATGCAGTTATAAACTAAGCATTCTTGTAATTTTATAGTTCTTCCTTTAGTAGCTTATTCTTTGATTGCGAGGATGCAATCCTCTTAAGGGGGGTAGATTGTAAACACCCTGATTTTTCAGAATAATTTTAATATAATTTTTGCCATTTTTCGGTATTTTTTGGAAGAAGAACCAAGGTAATTATGATTAAAGGATTTTTAAATGCTGATTATTAATATTGAAATATTATGGAAAAAAATATTTTATGGTGTAAATTGGAAAACCGGACATAGGATAATTTTCGGTAAATTTATTGGACTCCGGAATCTTTTTTAAATTCCTAGAAACTATTAAATAATTAAACCGAATTAAACCCGTGCCAAACACCCAACATCCCCATGAGAGCCGAAGAGCATTGACCCAGCCCAAATCCTAGGTCTAGACCAAGGCCCAATCCTAGGGAGGGATAACCAAGCCCTAATCCTAGGGCAACCCTCAAACCTAAAAATCCCACATGTATATAAACATCTCTTCATTCCCTTTCTTTATTTTATTCCCCAAAAACCTAAAGAAGTATTTCCAGTCGACCCCCTTTACCATCACCGTACATCCTCTCCTTCCCTGTGCCCGACCCCTCCGCCGACCAAGGCCACCTCCCACCGGAGCCGATCACCTCCGCCTCAGCGCTCGACCCCATCGTCTCCTCTCCCTGTTCTCTCCTCCCTCCCCTACCGAAAACGAGCAGCGGCAGCAGTCCTCCTCCCACACGCCTGCCTCCTCTGGCGGAACCTAACCGGAGCGGCCCGACACTCCATTGCCATTCGCCTGAGCCGCCCCTATCGACCACAGCGACCAACCGCCGCTCCAGCACAGTCCTCCTCCCCCGCCGCTGCCGGCCCGCGTGATCCTCGCAACCCGACCGGCCGGCTTTCCCGCTCCTCCCCGTCCGACTTCAGCCTCACCACCACTCGGCAACACCCGAGCGCCGCCACTTCCCTAGCCCCGGATAAGGCCAGCACGGACACAGCAACATCCCGGACACGGCAGATTCGGACCAGGACACGAAACAACATCTCTGACACGCGAAACTCAGATTCACGGAGCCTAGTTCAGGTAATGTTTTCCCTCACCTCATAATTTCGTTTTCGATTCTGTCAGTTGTAACGTGTAGACTGTGTAACCCTCTCGATGCCCGTTCAACCCGCTCGGTGCATCGCGTCCTGTGGTGATCGCAAACCGCGATCAAAAAACAGGAAAAATAATGCCCTGTTTTGTAACACCCTGTTCCGCTCAAGCGGACTGCCGTCTCAATCGGCAATCGTGCAGCTGTCCCGACCTGCTTTGCCTCGATCAAGAAGCAAAGGATATCCAGACTTGCCCCTACAGGAATCCGGCTTGGACTTTCAGAGGCTCGCTCAGACGTATCGCTCTACCGAGGCGAATCATCGCTAAGGTGGGTGGCTACGGTGAACTTGTCTTTGCTTAGCCAGCACACATAAAATCTGGAATGTTTATGCTAGTCGCTAGGTGATTCACCCCCTGTATGCTAATAAATCCAACGCACCTAGCTAAGGGAATAATCCCAACTCACATTGCTTGCTAGAACATGGAAATGAAATACTGCTTATATTCAGACCCTCGCATGCTAAGCCCCTTAACGGTTTCATCTCTCGGCTTACCTTCGGGTCCGAGCAACGTGCCTGTTTATGTTCCTTAGAAACGCATGCTTGTCTGCTTAATGTTTGCCTTGTTTTCATCCAAACCCCGGGAGACTACTAAGTAGTCGTCCCGTGCGTGATTGAACCTGCAAGTATCTAAGACCGTTGGGTCATCAGGCAGCCCCGAACCAGGGGAATGCATCAAGACAAGTCAATCACTGTACAGAATCAAGATTCAAATATCTCGTGTTCTTGTGTTCAAAGTGCATTTGCGCCATCAATTCCAGTGCACTCTTGTTCCCGTGTATCTCCTGATAATTGACTGACCCAACCACTGCATGTCGCGGACAACCTGTGCACAAGGTATTGAACGTTCAAGTTCCTGCGGACGGCTACACCGGGGCACCGGAGCCGATCCGATCCGGACGGAACTTTCTGATAGTCTACCGTGAGTGGGCGGCATGGAGTGAACGCCCCTGTGGCCTAGCGTCTCGCTCCATACCGTCCCGGGCGAGGTGACGTGTAGCGATGCAAGACCTCTCGCACCCAACCGCCCAAGACTATAAACGGTCCTTTATGGCTTTGCCAGCGACTACTGTTCATATAGATAAGTCATCCTCGCTTAGCGGCTATCCGCGTGCGAGTCATTGCATCGTGTCAAGAAATAACCAAACACCTGAACGATCAAGACATAACGACTCTCTTGTTGCATATGCTATTGGTTTGGTTTTTCATCAAGTATGCCTCCTGAATGTTTTATTCTTGCCCGTGCTTAAATCAATAATGTTTACCTTGGACAGGGAAGGACAAATGGTAAGTCTCGCCGTGTTTCCTCAAACATCGCACGGCGCACTGCCCGACACGTTAAGCTATTCAATATTTGCATGAAACTGATCCTAAGGCAAATAGAAAGACAACTTAATAGTTGTGCACGGAACCTGTATTACGTGTTTGGATTAGTCGAGCGGGCGAGTAGCTTCCCCACCAGTGCATTCAATGTACTGATAATCCACCAGTTTGATATGCAGGGTGCGGGAGAACCTCGTGCGGTGCGGACGCCTCCTTCGTGCGTGCTAAGGCCGGGAGTTCCCTCTGAAGCCTTGCAACGGTGCGTCCGGGACTGAAGTACATATACAAGACATAAGTTGTGAACATCGCCTGACTATCGCCTGTACAATCATTCCACAGTTGTAGCCACTTGGCACGCTTTTACTGTTTCAGAGAGAGAGGCTTGAGCGACTTGTAATCTCGGCTATACGCCGCCTGTAATACTTGTTCATATCAATAAAGAGATTACTTACTTGTTTCAATGCTTCCGCTATATTTGTCAACTCAGAGAACTTGTTACCGAATCGTTATGCGTTCATGACTCCGCTGCACTCGGACAATCTGTGCGACTCTGTGGCTTAGAACTCTAACCGCCAGCCAATGAACCATGGCCTTGCACGGGCGTGGCTCACGCTCGTGCGGCATCACGCCCGGATGGGTTAAGCGATCGTTCCGCGGGAGCGCTGGCGAGGGTGATTCCCGCCTAGCGGGAACGGCCGATTGCCTGCGGAAGATCGGGGCGTGACATGTTTTATCCCGGAACTGAGTGCGCCCCGCCAAACGGGACGACTTGGTCGCATGCGGTCTTTACCGAAATGTGTGCGTCATTGATACGGACGTGTGGGATTTCACAGAAGTCGATTCGGATGTGCGTGCACACCGAAATCAACGCGTAACCGCCGACAACGCCCCGTATCCGTCCATTCTGGAATATGCTGTAACTTTGTATACACACGTCGAATTGAGACGAAACTTGCGCCATCGGACTCATAGCAATACGCTGGTCTTGTGACCCAAGTTTGGTTCGATTCTGAGAACGTTGACAAAATTGCGTATCGTGGGCCCCACAAGCTCCACTTGACGGGCGATTTTGTGATCGGCTCATCGGAATCCAATTCCTGGAAGTTCCATTGGGTTCGTATCATCATTCCTGACCTGTTGACACTGAGTTTGACGAATTTGGAGACCTTTGATCCTGACACGCTTTTCGGTGCAAAGTGGCCCATATGTGGACCCCGCTTTGGCCCAAAAATGTCATTTTTGCCCTTGTATCCAAATTGAACTTAAGGACAGGCATTTCTAGCTATTTGATATCTTCTGAGACTGTTGGTGATGTTTATTACAGCTTTTGGAGGAGTACCTATAGGATCCACTGATACAGGGACAGTTGTTGGTATTCGTATTCCAACACCAGACAAGTGTACCTTGCCAAACTCTGCAGTATTGTTACATATTTTTCTTGCTTCATTTATATTGCTGTGCATGCTTAACCTAGTACCATGTGACTTATTTAGCGTCCGATTATTAGTCGGGTGCCAACACCGTACGCGGTGTTGTGTATTGTCATCTAGAGATGGACATTCGTGACACTTTATATTCTCGTACTTGGCTTATCAAGTACACTATGACCCAGGACACTTGACACTATTCATGAGACATGATCTTCCTGAGATATTTATGGTGATTCTGTATAGGACACAGGACTTGACAGAGATACTATATTCATAGATATTTTATGACTTGTGCATTAGCTATAATCCCGCTTGACATGGACATGAGACGTTATAGTCATGATATGCGTGGTTATATTGGGTGGGGAGAGACACACAGGCTACAGGATATTTTATATATATATCTACTACTATTGTGAGATCGTAGACTCTCGTAGCAGAGCTAGACACATTACCGGTTATTACCGCTACCGGCTCCCCGACACAGAGCTTGTAGTGGCTCAGCCTGAGTACTCGTGATGCTCTCACTTGCATTTCACATAGATGGTTACATACTTACCCTATTTATTTCATTATTTGCTGCATTGCATTTATTTTGGCTTATATTTTCTGTACCTTGCTATATTCCCTGAGGACCTGGATCCGGATTATGTCCCCAGGATTTGTAGATGAGATCTATCCCGAGGTATACGGGACCGGAGCAGAAGCAGATACAGGAGCTGTACCGACACCCGAGGATGAGGTGTTAGCTGAAGACTTTTCCTGAGCATCTATGTTCCATGCTCAGTATTTACTTTATTCATTCATTTATATTTTGGTCTGTTGAACCATTATATTAGATTTTTATCGGGTTGTTCCCCGAAGCACTTTGTTGAGACTGGTTGATGATTTACATTTCTTATATTTTGTGGATCATATTTTATATCTTGTGTGGATGAGATTAGTTGTGCCATGATTGTCGTAGACTTTGTTTTACAGCTTAAGTATGCCCTGATGGATCCATTAAATTGGGTTTGTCCATCGGTGCGTGCTGCTGGCCATTGCCACGTGTCTAGTCCCTCGGTATTTTGGGACTGGGGCGTGACACCTACACACAAGCACATATAAAAAAGAGAAAAGGGACAGGTTTGAACCTCGTGATACGCGTACGGGAATGACGGTGACGACAATGACGATGGTGACGATGATGATAACGATGATGATGATGACGATGGTGATGACGATGACGATTAAGGTGATGATGATGATGATGGAAAAGACGATAATGACTATGATGAGGGTTACTATGGAGGTGATAATAATGATAATGGCAACGATTACGAAGATGATTACGTGATGGTGATGACGATGATGATGATATGGACGATGGTGATGATGAGGATGGTGATGTGGAAGATGGTGATAACGAGGACGATGATATGGATAATGGTGATGATGAGGATGATGATGATTGGTTGATAAATAGGTGATTAGGGTTGGTGTTGGTGATGATGATGATATATTCATGGTGAAAATGATGATGAGTATGATGATAGGTTGATGATCACCAAAATCCATCCAGGGGAGGTGAGGTCCGGCCAGGGGAGTTCAGGATGAGGTGGTATGGTAAATGGGAGGTGCTGCCCCGGCCAGGGGGATGGCTGAGCAGGAAGGAGGGAGTGACTCAGGGAGGAGGTCGAACTGGGATAGGGAAGAGGGAGAAGTTCGTGGTGGTACTGGTGGTGTGGGGTGCTGCCAGCGGTGAAGTCAATGGAAGGAAGTTCTCAGGGAGGAAGGAGGTCGAGGGGGATGAAAGCAGGGAGGAGGCAGAGCGGTGGTCGAGGAGGAGGTCAGGGCGGAGCTCGGTGCTTAGGCGAAGACCGGAGGGGAGATGATGGCGAGGGGAGTCGGAGAAGAAAGGTGGAGGTCGTGGTAGCATTGGGCAGCGGCAGTGGCGTGCAGTGGAGGTCAGGCTGAGGAGGTCAGGGAGTTGAAGAAGACGACGAGGGAGAGGAGATCGTGAGTAGCTCGGTGGAGGAGGATGGCCGGCGGGGGAGACTGGTGATGGAGGTCGGCTCGGGGATTGGGTATCAGTCGATTGTTGGCAGAGGAGAGAATGGTGGTGGTCGGCAGGGTCCTCAGGCGGAGGAGGGAAGAGGAGGATGAAGAGGGGGAGGTGGTGTAGGTGGATCCCGATGGCTCGGCGAAGGAGGATGGCCGGCGGTCGAGCAGTGGGTTGGGGATGGGGGAGTCGGCTGGGTTAGGTATTTTAGGTAAAAAGAAAAATAATGAGGGGAAAGGAAAGTTATGTATTTTTATACCTGTAAAATTTTTGGGTTTGACCTAAAAGGATTGGGCTTGGTCAACATCCAACTTGGGATGGGCATTGGGCTCACATGGGGATGTTTGGAGGCTAAACTTTACATTATTTAAATGCAAGGATAGGTTTAAAATAAAGGGGGCGTTGTTTGCGCGTTGCACATTCCGAAAATTATGAAAAAATTTCTATTAAGGAGAAAGTTGTATTTCTTCATGTATTGTCCAATGGTGTTGACACCTTAATGCAATTTTACATAAAAAGCGTCCAACAATTAGAAAATTGGATTAAATTGATTAAAATTAGTGCGCATGATGTTCTGGAATTAATTAGAAGCAGATGGGAATAAAATTAAGTGGGACACAAGTATCAGGGACATAGAGAATTCAGTGTAGAATATTATCATTAATTAGGTTGTATGAAATGGGTCAGGATTATGTCTCCAATTTTGATTGGAACGCAAAAAGATACAAAGTCGTATTTATTTAGAATTAATTATAAACGTCCGCGACGAATATTGTGTGACTAAAATATAGCACAAGAGAGCATAATTATAAGTTATACAAAGGTCAGAATGGTAGGCGGCCATGTCTAGGATAAGGTTGTGAAGTTTGTTGGAAGGCAACAGCTAGAGTAGTGCTCTAATTATCGAAGCAACGGTAAGGTAAACTATGTGATATAAATACCATAAAATTAAATAAAATACCATGTTATCTTTCTAATTGGATTCTAATTAGCCCTAATTTCTCTATCTAAGCCAAGTAGACCTAATTTTGGGTGAGGAAGTTTACTGTATTAGTTGTTCCAATGCTCCTATAGAGAAACAGTGGCTCGACATATTTATATTAGGTCAGATACTGCACTCCACTAAGGTGAATGATATACAATGTCTGTGATGGCCAGCCTACAACGCACTTCGAATGAATCTCTGTAGGAAGGTTTGTTAACATGATCTCGGGATACCGTTTCCTCCAAATGTTACTACCACTTTTAGTTACCTAATTAGCCCTATATTGTGCTCAAAATCTCAAGACGTGGTCACATGAGAATTTCCGTTAAGATGTCACACAAGTACGAGCATGCTAGATATGAATCCGTCGAAGTTCAATCTGGATTCACCCGAGCGTGTATGCAACATTCAATCAACATCCTAGCCACACTTTGCTAGTTGACTCACTTATTGTACCCATGCTGGAGAAAAATAGTATATATATATATATATATATATATATATATATATATATATATGTATGTCACGTATTCAGGAGATTTAAAGAAATTCTTGATGCACAACCCAATATAAATCACTTAACACATGATACGGTATGTCGCACATCGGCGCACATCCGATCATATATACTTTCAGGCAATAATTTGTATCAGCACAGATACAATATTCGAATCTAATTACTAATTATACATTGAGTCACATGAATCAAGATTATATTGTAACACGAAACTTATACCATGCATAGTCGGTTAGTCACTATCCACTTAGTCTAGTTATACTGAAATCTCAATTCATCTCATGCCATGTTCATAGCCAATCTTAGCTTATGGTCATGTCTGGCACGAGGTCTATTTACTAAATCCATTCTTCCTTTTTATCATAACACTAGCATTAACTCAATTATAAATCATAAAAATAATAAGAAAATATTCAATCAAACAATTATGGCCGCATGCTGGTCAGTATATACGGCACAGAAACTCTCTGCCGCATATGATGCTAGCACATGAGCACTTCGTCTTCTCCAAAAGAAAATTCGGCCATGGCAGAAGCTCCAAAAATCAAAAAAATTTGACCATAAAATTCTCATTTTAAGTCCAAATCAAGTGAACCAAAATCCAAAATGCTTAAAATTGAAATCTCTATTATGTAGCAAAAATTAGTTTTCAAAAATAAATGTTAAATAGATCAAAACCAAGAAAAACTTATAAAGCCCATAAAAACTCTAAGTTAGAAATGTAGCTTTACACTAATCCATCCACAAAATCTGAAAACTCCAAGTTCTACTAAAATCATGCAAAGAACATAAAAATTAATTAATATGGAGGGTTTCTCTATTTCTCATTCAAGGTGTACTTGTCCATGGAAAGGGAAAAGACACAAGAAAGAGAAATAAATAAAGAAATAAAGAGAGAAAATGAGAGGCTATCTTATATATGGTAGAGTTTGAGTTTTGAACCAAGGGTTCTCATGACTTGAACCAACCCACAAAATGAACCATGAATCAGGTTAAACCAAAGAATTGGTCTAATCTTCATGAACATGCAACCATGCTAAATTAAAATATATTCCAAATACGTAAATCGGGAATGAGGAGTGACATAAAGTAATATTTATCGGAATATATACAGTGCACCAAGAAACATAAAAAAAACTAGTAACATGTAAAGTAAAACTGAGCAATTGAACATGTACATGAATCATGTAAAAAAATTTATATCGAATTATAGGGCATTTACAGGATCATGTAAATTAAATAGGAGCAACATGTATGTACATGATCAGGAAATATGGCATAAGTAGTAAACATGTCAAAGAACAATATCTGTAGAAAAGGTGAGCCGACAAGCAACAAAAAAACTTAGGAACTTTTTAAAACCAGGGCTATAACCCTTAAACCAAATAAGGACAGAGGTTATAGATCTTTTTTCGAGTCAAACCTAGTCTCTGGTCACTTCTGACATATATGAAAATCCGAGGAAAGAAAAGACAATACACGAGCATGAGATAATAGCGCACAACCAAGAAAGTATGACCAAGTATTTTCTACGACTTACTATCATTAGCTAACTAGGGTTATCACAAAACCTAATTACTAAAAAATACGATCTTGAGAACCTCTCTATTGGTCACATGCCCTGTAGACTATCCAAGTTAAATCCAACCAGAACTAAGCTAATATATATAGCGGAATGCCCAACCCAACGACCTGCATCCTAGAAGGTAATATCACACAACGGCGAGCCTAAGTTTGCTCCTTACGACGGTGAGCTAAGAATCATATACGTATATGTGATTGCCCCTCTCGACGGTGTGTTAGAAATCTGTCCCTCACGACGTAGAGCTCCAAATCCATCCTAGAAAGGAGGCTTGACAACTGGACTGCATGCAACCTAGAGATTCTTCCCTCCCGATGCTCTAATTATTCAAGCTAGTTATTAATCCTTAATATTTTATTTAGAATTATGGGTGTAGAATTCTGCAGAATCTATCCTAGACATGTACTCCCCTCGAGGATATACAATATTAGGCAATGATTTGACAATCACAAATACAACACAGGACAAGAATATAACCACAAAGTTATAAACATGACTAGTGTGCCTATAATAAGACACAAAAGGTAATATATAGGTCATGTATCATGATTACACTACTACGAGTCACTATCAAGCATGTACATATCAAGGATTATGAGTGCACTACTATGAGTCACTATTGAAATACTTTGAATAAGAAGCATGGACGATTCGAAGCTTGGTTTATTTGTTGTATGGCCGACTTAACTCCATATGGGCTCGTCTGTCGTATAGACTTGATGTCGTATGGCCTGTCCGTCACGTGATTTTGACAGGCTGTCAAATATTTTTGATAGAATTTTTTCTCGATTTTTGGTCGATCAAAATTCGTATCTCACGGGATTTGAAGCATTCTTGTAACCACTATCTGTAACAATTCTCGAGATGCAGTATAACTGTTCTCAGAACGCTTATCATAGGCATACGCTGGAAGGCTATCCGCGACCATTCCTCGCATAAACGCGGCTTCCTCCTTGGGGTGCCTCATCTTGAACGATCGTCATAGTCAATGTGCACATATGTACATGATATTTTATTTGTGCGTATGGCATCTTGTGCGCATGGATAACTTGCTTCTGATTCTCAACAAAGTTATTTCAGTCATGTAACCTTCTTTTTTCTAATCAATAATTTTTTTAGTAAATGATTGCTATTGTTGAATATTAAAAACAAATATTTAATTCAAATTTTCCCTACTATAGGTCCATCAATAATTACTGCCAGCTTACCCATTATATAAATCCAACCCTTACAACTAGCCCATATTCCATAGCCCACTGATCATCCCAAACAAGCAAGTGGCCAACCGAATCTAGCTTAACTCGTTCAGGCCAATTAAACGGACTAGACCCAATTTGAATAGGTGACCCAATCAACAGCCTAAAGTAAGAGTCAACCGATTAAAATTTGATTTGACCCATAGAGATGGGACCAAACTTAAACGAATGAAATGAACCCTCTACTTTGTTCATCTTCTCATTAAGGGGGACAACCACCTGTCGATCGATCAAACCCATGTTTCCTGTCGACGCGTCCATGAATTTTATGAAGATTCTAACCCACCGCCTCATTTAGACCTCTCTTGAAATATCTTGTAACTTCGGACACCGCCTCCACCTGATGAATCCCTAACCTTCACAAACTCTCTCCGCTATCTTCTCACCGGCCCCCATCGTCTATAAAGTGGACCAGTCACCTCCCTTTCTTCATCACAAACCAAGTGACGAAGCCCTGCCAAGATTCTTTCCATCATCTTCTTCTTCTTCTTCCTCTTCCTAAGCTCTTAGCCGTCTGGCCATAGTGATCTGTATACTCTGGTGACTCAACGACGTCGATCGTACCCCAGTGACTCGGGTTTTAGCGGTATCAAGTTGTGATTCATCAGAGCAACACTGAACGGGCACGAGTACGGTGGTTCGAGAAGCCTTATTAACAATCGCGACTGCACTGGGATCCAGGACTTTGGAAGTCAATCTGCTATGGTAATCTCGATCCTCTTCCTTTGATTTTGATCGAATTGATCGACCTATTCTTGGTCGATCCTCTTTGATCGATCCTCCTTGATCTGTTCAGAGTTTAGTGGATTCTTGATCGAGGGATAGTAGTAGAAATTTAATCAATTTCTCATAAGAAATACAGAGCAAACTTTGATAAAGTGAGTTCTCAATTTCATTTTATTACTCAAAGCCCTTAGTAAATTCCTCTTATATTTCCGATCGAACTCCAAAATTCCATATCGATTTTATGCCCGGTAGGTGTTCGATATAGATTTCACTATTGATCTGGTAACGACCGTATCTGTCCGTGTTTTTATTTTTGTAGGAAACCATATTGCAGGTATAATCACTTTGACTATTATTTAGATTTCAACTTTGGGTATGGATATCTATTATGGCCAGATCAATAGTGATGAGGCAACACATAAACAGACTCCAGTATGTCTACCTCTGGACACAGTGATGTGTCTAGGCATGATCTGGAAGTCATGATAGTCGAGAGGGGGGGGGGGGGGCAAAAAATTATCTCCATAGGTAGTCAGCTTGAAATTGAATAATTGATTCTTGGATAGAGTTTATTGGTAACTGTTGTCTGAGTCCGACACAATGACGGGTGACACAACATGTGATCTCTACTTAGCAGGAAGTAATTTATGGTTCGAAATTTCAAAATTCATGTTAAGTCAGTAAGCAGCAGTATCACTACCACATTATAGGAAATAATATTTTGGTCATTTCATAATTAACTAATTATTGTGCATGTTGTATATTTATTTATAGTATTATTTATATTTGTTAGATGTTGCATTATATTTTGGATTTGTGTTAGTGAACCTAACTAGATAAGACTTAACTCATGGTCCAAAATTTATTTTAGTTAGGCTTGAGCCCAATAACTTGACCAATTCTTTAAGTTAGTGATGTAATTAGTCAAACCATTAGGAATATAACTTTCCTTCCTTAATTATTTTTTTCATGACAGTCCAATAGGGATATTTGGGTCTTTGTACCATTACTTAGAGGGGGGAGGGAGTGGCCGACCTATTGAAGGGAGAAGAAAATTCTCTCTCCTCATTTATTTTATTTGTATTCCATTCTATTCCATTCCATTCCATTCCATTCTATTTTGGTGTTCTTACCTAATTCAACCCATCCCTCCACCAAATTCCTACAAAATTTTCCTACAAAATTACTTCTAATTACTCTTATTCTTCACCATTAGTAGATCTAGAACCAAGAAGGAGGCAAAGGGCACCAAGGAGGAGGAGATTGTACAAGTTGAGCCATCTTTGTGTCCATTTGGAGAAGTGCATTGGGAATCCATCTCCCTATAGGTATAATTCAGAATTTTTATTCTATTTAGATTATAAATCTGTGCTTTAATCATTAGAAACCCTTCCATGTATTAGGGCTACCTATAGGAAGAAGAATGGACTACTAGGGACCCCTATTGTGAATGTTATTGTGTGTTTTGTGTCCAATTTAGGAAAATTCGAGATTGGTGCACCATGTGTTTGTCAGTGGGTCTAGTGAACCAAATTGACATATGTTTGGTTATGTGAGACTAGTGTCGTGTCCATAATTGGAAGCACGTAGGCCGTATCATGACATTTAGTGATTCTGGATAATTTTTGTGTTTTTCCTTCTACACGGAAGCTATACATTTCATATTTTGCCAAGAGCACGCAGATGAGTAGCTAAAACTTTATATTGCTTATAATTATGCTTCTAGATTTGCTCACATCATTAGTGATACATTTGATATGGTGTTGGGACGATATCACAAGCGTATCATAGATTTAGTGTGATACGGGTGTGATGCACTCCATGTGTTTGATAAAATATATAATACTCTAATTAGTGGTGTTTATATCTATTTTAGATTTCCATGAAAAGTGTATCGTATCCTATTGTACTCTAAAATTACTAGTGGATGTATACCTATTTGAATTATATCATGTATATATAAGTATTTGATATGTATATATATTTACATAGTTACTTATGGAGGCATTTATGTTAGAGTATATGTGTAGCTTGAGTATGTGTGTGGTGCTCGAGCATTTGAGGGCATTCTTAGTGTTTGTGCTAGTGTAGTATTTAGTAGGTATTGGCAAGGGAGATTCTTAGGGTAGATGTTTGTGGCAAGGTCTGATATAGGCTCGGTTTGCCCATCATCAACTATAGTTGAGGTATGGTTATTCATATATCAGTAGAGTGGGGGGGGGGGGGGGGGGGGTGGGGGGGGGGTGGTGAAGATAGAAGTTACGGAGTTGCTTGTTGTTGAATGTAGTGGTGTTGCTATTCAGTCCATGTAGGGAGTGTTGGATGGTCGGGGTTTGATTATGCTGTGCACACATTGGTGCACAGTGAGAGCAGAACTAGTGTGCAGTCCAGGAAGTGACTACAACTGCAGTTAAAGGGGACTGTATGAATCGGGTTGCTGTTGTTGTTTAGGTATTGCAAGTGAATAATAGATGGAAAAACTTGATGTCTAGGCTTGAAGAGGGAAGGGATCAGGCACTGTGTGCATATTTGTGCTCGAATTAGAGCGGTTCTTTTGGGGTTCCTATTGGTATTGTATTTAGCAGCAGCAACAGGTCTAAAACTGTGGCTTGTTATTGTTGTGGTGGTTTGTGTTGTTGTTCCTTCAGTAATTAGGACTGTTGTGGTGCAAAGCAGTAGGGTTAGCTATATTCTACCAACAGTCGGGTTGGGAGGCTGCTGCTAGTAGAGACAATAATAATAGCAAACACTAGGAGCCACAGTAAGTAACAGAGGTAAGGGATTGAGGGACAACAACAGTTGTAATGTTCTTGATTGGGTAGTTGGTGTTTTAGTCTTGTATGGGTTGAACTCCGATTTAAGTATCAGTTAGAATGACTTGTAGAGTAGTGCTGTTAGTTGGGTTAGTGCAAGAGTTAGTGTAGGATGTGGTATCTAGTCATGAGGTTAAGGTAATAATTTTGAGAATAGATAAATGTATTAGAATACCTAGATGGTAGAGTT